>SZWC01006487.1:31684-44581 GCA_023375785.1 Penium margaritaceum
GGGGGGGGGGGGGACAAACGTACGAAAACGTACAAATGCCGAATCTGCTACTTTTACAAGCTGTTTCTCGAATCACATGCCGGGAAGGTGTAAATAGCATCGTGAACAACCAATATGCCAGTTGCTAAACTTTAACCAGACCTATAGGAGACTAAATACCTAGTATAGCCTTACAAATACATTCGTAGACATAGATTTACGTAGAGACTGTTTAAACTGATTTTACCAATGTAAATCATAGGTGAACAAATTCATGCTCTAACACACAGTTATTTCTTGTAAACTTCTAGTACATGCATATGTCCATACACACACGGCCTGATTAAATATACCTCTCCCACTCAGCTTTGTTAGGTCACGTGAGTACCTTCGCGATAGACGTTGGCTCCTCTTGAACCAGGAAAAAACAGTTGAAGCCTGTCCATTCACCCCTTTCCGCGTTGTAATACTGCCAAGGAACTTTGAGACGTGAACTGCTCCTTGGACATGTTGGCTGTTGCTGTTGATGTAGAGGCTGGAGGCCTGTTTCTTTGTTGACGATGAGAGAGGCATCCTCCTCATGGTCTAGAGGATCAAATACGTTGGACTCAGAGTCTGATTCATCCTAGTCATCATTATCAGCTCCTCTCCTTGTTTTAGTACTTAGCCCATGCCATTGTGCTGGTGCTTTGTCTCCCTCCTCAAGAAGATTGAGTCACTACCCCTGTTTTGGAGTGTTCTCAAGTTGAAGAAGCTCTCCCTTACTCGCAGACCTTTCATGGAAATCCACGTCTTTGCTGTGAATGACCTTCTTTGTCCCTTGGTCCCACAGTCTTTAAGCTCTGTGGGCAGTGTCATTGCTGATAAAAATACACTTTTGTGCTCTTGCATAGAGATTTCCAGGGCCCTCATCCGCCTGGACCTTGGCAATGGCGGTGTAACCGAACACCTTGAGATGGGATTGAGTAGATATTCTCTATATAGAGATATTGATGAGCACTAATATTCTCATAATGAATTCATATAACTTTGAAAACAATCTCTATTAAGTTCGAACCTTAAAAATTAAATTGAAACTTATATCAAGGGACATGTTTCACTGAAAAAACTCAACGTTTTCTTTTATTTATAAAAAAATGTGTTTATACATGGTGTACTCAATTAAACTAAGAATACTATGATATCTTCCCCATCATCATAAAAATGGTATCCTTACATCAAACAAATATGCACAATTTTATACCTTTCCAGTCATTCTTTTCCATGAACAGCACATATTCAAAACATACCTTTCTTATAGAAAACAAATCATGGAAATTTTTAAATCCTTCACCTTTTACTTTGCATGAGAAACATGACATAATGACTTGCAGAAGAATCAAGGACAGATCATAATTTGACATAACTATCCATAAACTTTGAACAAGCATATTCTTTTAGATGAAATTCATGTAGCCTTGGGAAATATTACATACTATTTCCTTAAATTGAAAGTGTTAATTCATTTCAACAACCATTTACAGATACATTTTGAGAAGAAAAACACGCCATTATGGGAATGCTTTTACATACAAAATATACTTCATTTCTACAAAACATTTGGAATATAATTGTTTCTTGGAAGTATCGTGGAAAACAAATAAAACCCACATAAACAATTCTTTTGTTCATTTAACCATCTCAACTCGTGGAGTGAGCAATAACTGTAGTTAGTGATAGCTTTAACATGGCACAATTAGATTGACAGTCAGAGGTCTGTAAGCGAGGTTAAAAAATTTAATTCGTAAACATCTGGGTGGAGCTTGAAATGAAATTTCGTACTGGAGAGGCCAGATTTAATTCGGGCATCTAGTCTAAGGGATGAAAGGAGCCTAGATCTTTGTGTGTTGCACGCATAGCAGGGCTATGCATGCCAGCTGGCCCAGCTTGGTCAGCACCTGCGTAATGAAAGCATGCACTAATGGGTACTTCGCCTAGACTAGTCAAGGTGGGGATACACCTGACTGGACTACTGGGACCGCTTGCATAAGCATATGAAAGTAGTTCTCTAGAGTAGTGACCACTCTACATCATGTATTGCATGCACAACACAACATTGCATCAAATACCACATGCACGAGTCGGCAACTAAATCAGCTACCATATGCACGACTCAGCACCTACATGCAAAGCCAATAGTTGGGAGCACCTTATGTCAGCGACAACATGCACTACTCAAGAGCCGGGACCATGGTCAAATTGCCATTTTCAAAAAGGTTTCCTCGAGGCGAAGCTACGACCCTGAATTTTTGTGCCATGGACTGGGAAGATTCCTTCTGGAGGAAGGTGCAATCTTAAAGCAAGACATTTCCTCAAAGCAAAGGGCTGCTGGTCAACTTAGTAGGATCCTAGTATAAAAGTAGAGAAGACTTAGTCGGTCCAGTAAGGTCAAGAGTAACGAGGCAAGCAACTCCAACATCAACTCCAACGACTAGCAGTCCATCTTTGTCACCAAATGCCTAGACCAAGAAATTGTAGATGCTCTCATCTCAAGACCCCTTAAGCCAGGAATCAGTATGCTAGCTTGGGCGGGAGGATGCCCCTTACTAATTGAAGATCTTACAACCTCGCTATGTTGGCGAGACTACGTGCAAGACTCAAGCTTCCTAACTTAATTTTCCTTGCTTGACGTTGCCCATCTCTAGGCCTTGAGTTGTGTCTAGGAATGAGAGCCCAGAGTTAGAGTATAACCTCAGCTCAACTTCACAGAGTTGATTCTGTCTGGACAGTCGGACTGTACTGGAGTCTCCCTCTGTCGACTCAGTGTGTTTGGCAGTGCTATATCATCCTGATTGGGAGGGTGTAGAAGTCTTGTCTTGTTGGAGCTCCCCTCGGTCAACTTAGTAAGCTTGGCAACACTTTGTTAACTTGGCTAAGAGGGTTATAAGTCCTCTGATGACCCAGTAAATCAAAGGGGCTGGTGGCGTGGAGAGAAGGATGCCCTGACAACCTCGAGGCCATTTCACCTGAAATCAGCACAACCATGCTGAGACCCTTCCAACAACATCCTTGATGGTCTAGCAAGGTGTTGCACCCTGGGATGAGGCACGTTGTATCAGAGCATTGAGCTGAGCTATAATTCATCATTGTTTCTTTGTACCATACTTGTCATTCATAGTGCTTTCAATTACAAGTTTGATCTTCCACTTCCGCACATTGGAGTACGGTGTTTGCTTGCTGGGCACAGATATCCTAGACAGCGGTAAGACCCCATAGCTGAATTCGAGCACGCGGTGACTTTGTCTTTGCAGGCTACAAAAACCCGTACATTAATAAATGGTTTATTACTATCTACGGGAAGAATAATATTCTCAATGGTCCATGCATTGCACTTGATATATATCAAAACATGATAGATGAAAGGAAAAATAATTGAATTCAACATCTTGCATAAGTACATGAAACATTTTCATGACCATGAAGATAATTCTCATAATTTCTTTCCCTAAAAGGGGATCATGCATTGTCTATAGGAAGATTATTGAAATCAAAAGGAATAAAGAAGTATTTCTGAATCATTCCTCTTTCATTCAGTTTTTCATTTTATGAAAGCATGTCTGAAAGAAATGTTGGGAAATGCTCAACTTGACCTTCTACCTTGTTATGACAAATTGAATGTATGTACTCCACAAATATGTATTCCACAATTAAACTATTCAAGTGAAAAACATAAATCATTTAATTCAAATTGTAATCTTGAAATCATGGATTCATATCGTTCTACAAAGAAAAAATGAAAAGGGCAACACCCATGAATTCTCATGCATCACATCTTACACGTGAAGGATGCCTCAGCTCATCTTGAAGTTTCAACCATGTAAAGACGTTTTTAATCCAAAACATTTCGAAGTGACTCTCAAAACAAACATCATACCAACAACTTTTAATGTATGACTCATATTTGATTCAATCATGTGGACAAAATTCCATGCAAATAACAACAAGTTGGTTAGCTATTATAGCAACTTATCAATTCTAGCATGGTGGATTGACCAACCCATGGAAGCAAAAATCGTGGTCATGTACAAAATAATAAAGATAAAGCATAGAAAAAGTTTCCTACTACAAGAAATATTCAAAAGATAAAATACCTTCCTTTCACAAAAATCATTCAAGGACATCTTTTCATGAAGAATCATACTAGGACAACCCAAATACATAATTCTCAAAATAATCATATGGAGCATTTATGTATGCTATAGACAATGACTCCCACTACATTAATTTGAAAAAAAATGTCCCCTGTGTAACCTCCATAGTGAAAAACACACAAAAGTTTGACAAATGTCCAAAAAAAATAGCAAACATCAAGAAAATCTAGACAAAGTTTTACACTCCTTGGGGAAGAAGCTCCAGAGTCTGTTTTTGTCTCCTAAGACACAGACTCAAACACACACACACATACACACACACACACACACACACACACACACACACACACACACACACACAAACACACACACACACACACACACACACACACTCACACACACACACACACACACACACACACTCACACACACACACACACACGCACACACACGCATACACACGCAAAACAAACAGACAAACACACACATACACACACACACATACACACACACACACACACACACACACACACACACACACACACACACACACACACACACACACACACACACACACACACACACACACACACACACACACACACACACTCACACTTCAAGTGGTGACATCTGCTACAAGAAAATGGATGTTCAAATGCTAAATCTATTAATTTCTAATTAATCAAAATCAAAGCTGCCTTCACAAAACATATGAACCTACATGTCATTCACGTGCATCGATAACATGACAATGAAAAAATGTAGCAGATGAAAGAACAAATTGCTAAATCTAGTACTTTCATGTTTTCTTTGAGTAGGGTCAACATATGTGTTTGCATACCTTACCTTGTAATGCATCGTAGCTTGAATGAATAAATATCCTCTCACCATATTGAAGGATAGATTATTTCTCAAAAAGAAACTTGAAAGTTTGTGTCCATTAGATGTGAATGAACCTTTTTGTGTAAATGATAAGCACCAATTATTCAATATTCTTACCCTTCATCTCTTAGTTACATTGTGAAAAATAAAACTTGATGTGAACAAAACATTCGGACTTCTGTGCCTTTTTCTGACAAAATGTTACATACTATTTAGTTTAATGGTTTGCATACGGCACTCCCACAATATTTGCATTAAAATTTTCATCTTGAGATTTTGAACATCAAATTGAATTTTCTTTATGAAAAAATCAGCCATTATCATGTAATTTCATGGAATGTCAAAGATAAGAATGGATGATAACTTATTCCCTTGTAGATAACAATGTTTCACATATTCATTTTGTTTAACTTTCACTTTCACAATCTTTTCATTGTTACTAAGAATTGGAATTCCTTTTACGAGTTTAAGGACCTTTGTGAACTGTTAAGAGAAATGTTCTAATTTCATGATATGAGAAATATAATAGGATGTATTTTTAAAATTATGATTAAAAAATAATTCCCGCCACGTAAATGTGTAATCTAGTTCCCATAGATTCTCATATTGAGGGGAATAACAATTTGAACTCAAAGATGCTGCACTTGTAATGTATTGTAACCTTCAAGCATGACAGAATTGTTATTTTGTGTTTAAATTTACATTTGATTTTGATAATTATGATCAAGTTGAAAACTATGGCATATCATTTGCTCGATATCATTACCATTTCATTTGGAAAGGTGATGGGTTTGTGCTCACTATTTTCGTACAAGAATTGTGTTCATGTGGATTGCCTACATAAAGGCCTCAGCAGGAAATGGGTGAGTAGGGAAGTTCTTAAGTTGCAACTTTTTATGACGTTATCTTGGTACGCCAGAAATTTTGCCCACTATAAATGGTTTCAAAGCCCGCCACTAATGCACTCTCTACAAGTTTTGGCTCTTGGCTTTCCACTGTTTTTAATTTCCACCACCTTACAATGCTTCATGTGCAAGATCTGGGCTCCACGCGGTTGTCTTGCTTCTTCTAGGAGAAAGAAAAGATCGGATGCCATCTATCACATTAGTTATGTGAAAGAGGTTTAACATTTGATAACATTGTTCTAACAGATGTGTACATCAAAAGTTTAGTGAGAAGGTGTTTTTATTACCTGTGTATATTTTTTGGACGTTGAAATAGCCTGTGTACAGAAATCACATTTTGTACACCACTGTTCTATCGTCGACCATTCTGAAAGGGTCATAACCACTTTTCATGAATGTGCTCAAGTCTGGTGAAAACCACCGTAACATTCACTGTCCGTTGCTCCCATCCTCGTCGATTAGTCAGGGTGATGCTGGGTGTCGTTGAAATCGGTCGTTGGGCTCCTCAACGATCGATTTCAGCGATGACCGCAACTTGATGTCCGCGTGGTTCAGCATTACAGTTGCCTAGGTTGCGTAGCTCAGCACTCGACGTCGATCCGCCCGGATATAGTCAAGGCTTCCCTCCTCCAACAATCCTAGCGGGCCCCACACGGAACACGGATGGCTGAATGGAATCGGCCCAACAATCCCCGTCTCCAGCAATCACGTGCGAATATCGATAGTTGGAACCTCGACATGCGTCCGCGTTCGGCAAGAGACGCCCCGGATCTGACCGGCTGCGCCAGTCCACTGACCGGTGATGATGATGGGGTGGTTTGGATGTCACCACATTTGCCCCGCGACTCGGTTTTTGGTGGCCACACAATGACGTGGCACTGTTCACGAAGAGTGGTTGTGTAGTCTAGTGAGCCTGCAATCATTTCTCATCATAATAGTCGCTCCGTTGACTCTCCATGGATGCGGATTCATTTTTACTCGTTAGTGCGTCGAGCGGTCCATTTTATTACGCGAACTTGTTCTGAAGTCATAGTTCGGTCGTCGGGTGAGCATTAGCGAAGTCGACGTGGCCACAAACGAAGCCCATGAGAAACCTCGCTCCAAAATATCTTTTGTGTGGTCGTCAGGCTAACCAAACATCCATTTGGGTTCCTTGACCGTTTTTGTGACCACTCAGAGGCCGTGTGGTGCTATCCAAACCACCCCGATGATTGCTAGGCGGCCCGCAATTCGTCGACTACACATGTCCTTCAACAAAATGCGCAATGAACTGTCCGATAGCGTCTAATGACCGATTTCAACGACACCCAACTTCATTCAATTCCATATGAGTGGGTGACATTTCACCCACTTCACCTCTTGGACACACTGGCCGCGGCTGGGAATGGGTGAGTGGGGAACTGATCCAATCCCACCTATTTTCTGACGTCAGCATCCTGGCTGCCTGGAAGTTGCGTGCTCAAGAAGTGGGTGAATCAGCCCCCACTCACCCACTTTCACGAGATTCCGGGTGTTCGCTGTCCGCAAACAACGATTGAGTCATCGAAAAATAATTTTCCTAAAAGTCGCGGACACAACGCAGTCGTCGTTCCAGTCGTCGGTGGCAGGCAAATACAGATGGGATGGATGTCCGCAAAATGCCGGTACGTTTGGCTAACAATGACCAACGAACTGTCCATGTCGCTCCACGTACTTCGCCCAACTGCCTCCACCCACCATTGCCACGGTTTGACCAAACCCTAGCTGCTCCATGTGCGACTCCCTCGCAAAGTGCAACTGACGAGCGCCTCTCTAGAAGCAGCGCAAAGCCCACGCGACTGCAGAGGAAGACGTCGCCGCATTGCTCACCCACCATGGATCCTGAGGCCCTCCACAATCATCTTCTCCTATTTACCATCATCTTAGTGGTCTATGCGTGCCTCCCCCTTCTCAAGAACGCATACTTGTCCAGACCTCTCAACGGCAGGGCGTGCACGCGGGAGCTGCTAGGTGCTGACACAAACGCCGGCCGAGTGTACGACATTCTCGGCATCGACCCATGGCGTTTTGACTTTCTTACTCGGCTGCTAGGTGTCGTAAGAATGGAGTCAACGCGATATGTCACTATGGAGGAAAGCGTTGCCATGTTCCTTAGCATGACGGTGAATGGTAGAGGTCGTAGACGCCGGGTGGAAGCGTACCAACACTCCGGCGAAACTGTAGGACATTTTCGTCGTGTCATGCGTCGCCTCCTTATGCTCGGTCCCTCCATCATTACGCCACCAGACCACATAATCAACGCTCCAAAAATCAGTCGTTCCAAGCGGTTCATGCCATGGTTCCAGAACTGCATTGGTGCCATCAACATCACTCACATCTCAGCATGGGTGCCGAGAGCAATGCAGGGGCAGTACTTCAACAGGAAGAGCCAAAAGAGCCAAAATGTCATGATCGCAGTCGCCTTCGACGAAAGTATTACATGGAATCTGGCAGGTTGGGAGGGAAGCGCGCACGACAGCAGAATTTTGTCCGATGCCTGGAACAAAGGCTTCACGTGTCCTGACAGCAAATTCTACCTCGGGGACGCCAGTTATGCTCTATCCTTGAAGGTGCTAACACCTTTCCGAAGTGTGCGGTACCATCTAAGGGAGGATGCCGATGGAGATGACATGCAGGAACTGCAAACAGCAAGGGAGTTGTACAACATGCGTCACTCGTCGTTGCGCATGACCGTCGAACGCGTAATCAGACAGCTTAAGCACAAGTTCACCATCCTTGACAACATGGAGGGCTTCTCACTATGTGTGCAGTGTGATCTGGTTGTTGCATGCTGTATTCTGCATAACATCTTCATCAGGACAGCCTCTGACCAGCCTTACATGCCAGACTTCCGCATTGACGTAGAGGCTGTGCGGGCGGCACAAGACATGAATGATGAGCCCCCATTGCCAATCATTGATGATGCGAATGCAGTTGAATTCAGAGAGGGGCTTGCTAGAGCCATGTTTCTCCAATACTCAACGCATCGTGCAATGCGCCCTTAGTAGATTGTTATATTTCATGAACTCCATGTACATGGTCACCACTACCATTTCTTCACGGGTTGCATTGTGTACATCTATTTCTTCAGTGTCCAAAATGCAGGATGCCACTATCCAAGAACACATTTCTACCATAATCACATGTAGGATCCATGGACATGCAACTTGGGAACCAGGCACATGAAACCTTTCATGTAACATTCAGAAGTAAGTACTACCATTGGCATACAACCATTCCCATGTGAAATACGAACCATTGATGTGTAGCTTGGCAACATTTGTTATGATTCAGATGAAAGAAATGAAACATTCACCTGCACCTATGCACCTGTACGGAATAAACCATTCACATGTAACCTTTCACATGTAACAAAACAGCCATTCACGTGTAACTCCCCCATAACATACTTCATTGGAATGGAAGCGATGACGTCACGAGACACTTCCTTCGAATTGAATGGATGACGTCACGAAAACATGACAAATAGAAAACTTAACCACCAATCAATGGAGTGTTACCAGCGTCAATGAACCGTTTGCCTGCAGCATACCCCTTACCATACGCACGCTTTTCTCGTGCACTCTCATTACTCTTCAAACACACCCGACAGAAGGCCATGTCCCTAACTATGAACAGTATAGTTGCAACCATGAAACCAACGAGGAAGGGACCCCACATTTCACGATTGACCACATTCACCACAGTCGTCATTGTCAATCGGCCCACGTAGCATGCACCTCGGCCGATGCACCCACAAACGCTTTAGCAGTGGCAGGGTTGAGGCTAATGTAGCGCAACAACTTCCCCTTTTTCACAGCTGAGATGTCCAGCTTGTTGTTGACGATGTTGTTTGCACGGCGCACCCAAGGACCCATGTCACAGCCCTGCAAACCCCGCAACATCTGCGTTAGGTTAAGTGCAGCAGCAGTAACTGTACGACATGCATAAATGCCTTGCAGGCCACGACCCGGGTGTGCACCCAAACCTTCTTCCAGCACTTGACGAAGACCCGGAAACCCACCCCTTGCGTCGGCATCATTATCGAACCCATCGCCAGCATCCACACCCACCCCAACACCACCCCCACCACCAACCCCAACACCTGCCCCACCACCCACTTCTTCACTGTCTATCCCAACCCCACCACCACCACGATCTCCACCCACACGTACTCCACGGCCAAGACCATTGCGGCCACCACCCACAGCACCGCGACGGCCTCCACCACCAGCCACAACGCCGTCACGACCCGCAGCACGACCTCCACCACGTCGAGCACGACCACCACCACCACCAGAACCCACCGCGCCACTACCACCACCAGAACCCACCGCGCCACCACCACCGCCACCCGCCGCCCCACAACCACCACCAGAACCCACTGCCCCACCACCACCAACACCACCCACCTCACCACCACCACCACCACCACCACCCACACCACCACCACCACCACCACCCCCCGCACCACCACCACCACCACCACCACCTCCACCACCACCCCCCGCACCACCACCACCACCACCACCACCTCCACCACCACCCCCCGCACCACCACCACCACCACCACCACCTCCACCACCACCCCCCGCACCACCACCACCACCACCACCACCTCCACCACCACCCCCCGCACCACCACCACCACCACCACCACCTCCACCACCACCCCCCGCACCACCACCACCACCACCACCACCTCCACCACCACCCCCCGCACCACCACCACCACCACCACCACCTCCACCACCACCCCCCGCACCACCACCACCACCACCACCACCTCCACCACCACCCCCCGCACCACCACCACCACCACCCCCCGCCCCACCTCCACCACCACCCCCCGCGCCACCACCACCACCACCCGCCGCCCCACCACCACCACCACCACCACCCACCGCACGTCCTTGACCACCACCACCACTCACTGCTCGGCCTCCACCACCACCCCCCGCGTCACCACCACCACCACCCGCCGCACCACCACTAGCACCACCACCACCACCACAACCACCTCCACCACCACCCACCGCACCACCACTATCACCAGAACCCACCGACCCACCAGCACCACCACCTAGCCCAGCACCACCACCACTTCCACTACCAACGTCACCAGCAGGACCGCCGTCGCCACCCACCCCAGCAACGAGGCTGTTCGCATCCACCCTGTCAGCAGGCACGATGATGAGAGCTCCACCACGTCCAGCTTTTGCTGTGTCCGACACCCTGTCTCCGCGGCCGCGTGCGTACACTGCGGCAGCCGGCTCAAACCGGCTGCCTACGCTAGACGGTGAGAAGGCGTTGAGGTCCTTGAGCAGGACAGTGTCACCCTCAAGTTGTTGTAGTACTCGCCCTCCTCTTCCGCGTCGACCTCCCCGTTAAGGTCGCCAATCTCTAGTATGTCCTCTCCTGCAAGGATGTAGTCATTGTCCTCGTTTTTGGCAAGGACAATGGCGCGGCAATGGTGGTGAGGACGTGGGACCTATTCGTAGTCTGCCGCATCCCTTGCAATAGATTGCAAACTACCTGCGTAGTCACCCGCGGCTTGCTCCTCTGGCCACAACTCACTACACTTGTCCATCCACATGAACCGTGCATCACGCCATTTTAGAAGCCCCTCACGTCCTCTGTGCTTGAAGGACTCCCAGACCTCATCATCCAGGATAGGTCTCCCGTCCACCCAACCCACGCCACTCGTTTTAGCCAGCTGAGCCAACTGCCGGTAGCTCTTCTTCAGGGTACGCAGTCGGGTAGCACACTGTGTCGGACTGTAGAAGATGGCTTCCTACTGGTTGCGAAGCCGCTCAACGTTCAGCTTCTCATGGAACCGTCGCACCACTATAGGCCATGCATTGGTCGGCTAGTGAGACCGAGAACATGTGCTGATGGGCAATTCCAGAACGGCCTGAAGGAAGAGGGCGGTGTGACGAGGGTCAGCCCACGCCCGCGTGCTTGCAGTCGGGAGTGGAGGAACTGCAGCAGGCGCGTCAACAACGTCAGCGGTGCCGTCCGTCTCCGCATGTGCCGGCCGGGCAGCATGAGGCTGCTCTTACAAAGACAACGCCGCTCTGACGGTCGGACGCCCGCGATCACGGCCACGTGATGCGTCGGTTGAGCGCGGGTGCTTAGCACCACGCCCACGTGAAGGGTTGCTAAAGGGCTGGATGACGGACACGATGGCTGCGTTGGTTCCAACTCGGGGTTGCGAGGACGCACTGGACTGAGCACCGACAGTGCGTGGGGTGACGAACTGGTGTCGCCAACGGCTGGCCGAGGTTGACTCCATGGCGGCTAGGGTTTGGAAAGGACTTCGCGACCCTTGTCAGAAAGTGCATTCGCATTTGAATTGTTCAAACCGTGCTACTGGCCACTAACATCGGCTTTGCCTCCAACGTGCAACCAGTACACAAATTTCAGGAAAGTAGACCAATCGCGAACCAGTCCCAGAATGGGTCCACCGTTCATCTCAACCGTGCACTCATAGCGGATGCGCACTATGCGTGGAGTGCGGAACATTCCATTCTTTAATCCATGAGCGTGGCAACATCGTAGTCAGGGTGCCAAAGCACCCAAAGTACCTGTAGGCTAGTATCTTGTTTGGAATAGAAACATGTTATTAGTCATCTATGTATGCATGTTTTTAGTGTAGTTAAATAACAACATACATGTATCTACATGAAGATATAATTTAATGTTTACATATCCACAAACATGTATTTCTACTTGTACAATGGGACTACGCTAGAGCTCTGACTCGTATGCACATGTGCATCATACCTTGTTGTTGAAATGAATAAGTATGGTATGTCGACAATTAGGTCCATATGTATATGTCTATGTCAATGTCTATGTCTATGTCTATGTATATGCATATGTATATCCATGTTTATATGTATATGCATATGCATATGTATATGTATATGTATATGTATATGTATATGTACATGTATATGTATATGTATATGTATATGTAT
>SZWC01006487.1:54616-68217 GCA_023375785.1 Penium margaritaceum
CGATGGAACCATGCGTAGGCTGCAGCTGCTGAAAAGCTGGCTGACTATCCCAGACATGCGTGGTGTGCTGTGAGACCTAGGGTTTCAGCCATGTTCTCCACAGGTGAAGATGGGCCGGGGGGGGGGGGATAGGGTTTCAACCATGACCATGAGTACTATCCATGTCAACGTGTCATTTTCATGTAATGGACATCTCCATTCCGCAACCTGCCCTCCGCACCCTGCCCGCTCTTTCAAACCAGGAATGTTTTGGATGTGGTTCAATGCAACTTCAAAAGTAGTTCTGACAAGAAATATGCATGCTGTCATTTCATTAAAGAATTCCACAGTGAAGTAAACAGTGTCATTATGACTACTTGCAAAAGTACACGACAGCAGCAAGACACCCCTAAAACAGTGCGGTAAAACGAATTCAAAGTGCACTTGACGGCCGGTTAAACTGCATGTCCTGGCAACTTCCTAACTAACCGGTTGTTTGACCTCTCGAAGCGCCAAACATTTGCCGTATCGTGCACTCTCGAAGCGCCGATGGCCGATTATTAACAGGCGATAGGCGACGCCAGGATCTCGAATGCCGCTCCTTACTAAGTACAAAGAACTGGAACGAAACTCTGAACAATTTTGAAACGACAAGTCCAGCAACCATTTGGCTTGTTCTGCAGGTGTGGGCAGCGCAAAGACGTTGAGCTTGAAGGAGGCTATGCAGCCGTTGTCAACCAAATTCACGTTGAATCTTGAGAAGTTTCTACAGCATCCATGGGTGACTAGAAATCATTGTCCTCGTCATGAACCTGGAATCATTGATTTCATGGTGAAGACAGGCAGGAAAAGCAGACGACCGGTGGTGTATTCCTGCTACAGATTAGGCTCCTGTCTTGGAGTTGCGAGGTGGAGCATTCAGTCGCTGAGCAGATGGATTCTTTCCCGTACTTTTGACCATTCCATAACCATTGATGCTGCTGCCTCATCTGCCTTTCACTCTGTAATCATTCTCAGGCACCCCTGACGAACGGAAGATGGCCGCCATGCGACATGCAGAGTGATAGTTGTCCTCCCACAATGGATCCTCTGGTTGCATCTTGTGGCAACGGCGCGGAGGCCGCCTCACAAGTACGCCTGCTATAGTGTGACGCAAGTGGTTGTTATCTCAAATGAAACCTCTTTTTACTCAAAAGGCCTGCTTCTGGGTCGCAGGTGCAAGGAAATATGCAGTTCACTACAGCACAACAAGTTCATGAGTATCGTCATGAGGTAATTGTTTCTTTTGTTTCTGTGTCCGCAAGTGTTGTTTTACCAGCACAATTATCGTCATGAGGAACATTTGCTGAAGTGCTCTGTGAAGCTAGAAAGACGTGTATACCTGTAACTTCTATCTCAGAGCTGCTCAGAGCCTCCGGCGCCTACAACGGTTTGGGGAAACATCCGTTTCATCAGAAGGAGGGGGCGAGCCGATGAAGGAGTACACCGCCAGCCATGAATCTCTCCCTTCAAACCTCTCCAGTATGCTCCCTTTCCATTTTTTGTGAAGCTCGTGGGAATTTCATGTGAAGAAACTCGCCCTGCCGCGCCCCCCTCATCAGCCGACAATATGCAGCTGAAGCAATTGACGTAACTGGGCCACCTGCAGCCAAGGCCGCAACTGCAGAAAATGTCGAGACTGCCTTGACTGCCAAGGCTGCCACAACCACCGACATTGCCGTGACTGCCACGCCTTTCGCAACCGAGACCGCCCTGGATCCTCCGACTGCTGCGCCTACCACAACTGGGAATACCGCGACTGCTGCAATGGAGGCTTCCGTGACTGCTGTGCCTTGCACAACCAGGAATGCTTCAACTTCCTCGACTGGCATGACTGCCGCGACTGCCATGCCTTCCGCACCTCCCACAACCAAGATTTCTGTGCCTCCCGCAACCCGGACTGTCGCGCCTCCCGCAACCGGGTCTGCTGCGCCTCTTGCAACCGAGACTGCCGCAACTGCCGCAAATTCAACGCCTTACACCCCCAAGACTGCCGTGACTTACTCGACTTCCGCGACTGCTGCGACTGCGGCGTCTCGCATGCATTCTGCGCCTCCCGCAACCGAGACTGCCGTGCCTCCATCAACAGAGACTGCCGGCGACTGACGCGACTTCTGCAACTGCCATGCCTTCTGCACCTCCCACAACCACGGCTGCAGTGAGTGACATAACTGCGCTGACTGCTGCGTCTTGAGCGGGAGCGGCAATTACGGCGACGGACGTGACTGCCGCGACTGCGATGACTGCCACGACTTCCGGAAATTTTGCAACTGCTTTGCACCCCGTAGAAGTTGCAACTGCCACACATACCGCACCTCCCTCAACTGCCAAGAGTGCCGCAACGGCTGCTACTGCCAAGACTGCCACAATGTGCACAACTCATGGTGCGTCTGCAGCAACTGACGTAATTGCAGCAAATGCTGCGACTGAAGGGACTGGAGCGACCAGGACTGTGGACGAGGCGGCCGCAACTCCAGCATCTGCCAAGCATGCCACGACGGCTGCTCGTGCTGACGGAGACAAAGATGCTAGCCACAAAAACGGCTGCCAGAGAGAAGAAGTGGCTGATGTAATTGGACATGCAACACTAAAACTGTTGCACGAATTCCAGTACAGGTCAGTTAAGCAAGTTTGTGGTCGTGAAAACCTCCATGTAAGCTCTCTCATATTCAAGCATACTGATCAAAGGCTCTACCTTGCAGGTGAATTCGCAAGTCATAGACGAGTTGCAAAACAAGATTGCTTGGTTGAAGTGTCAGCTAGCACAGCAAGTGCGTGGATTGGAAGAAGGAGTTTCCCCTTCTCATCCTTGATCAGCATACATGCAAGCTGCAAAGAGCCTGAAGGACCTCCATGGTCAGCCTGACTTTCTGTGTGGACGTTGACGCCATTGTCAAGCGGCGATAGGGATCAGAAGGTGATCTAATTCCAAATGTTTGGCGAGCATGCCACAACATTTCCAGCAACTGCTGGCTTTAGTGATTGCGGTTGCAGATGTGCAAAGAGCTCAAGCTGCAAACGTGAGTCAGCAACAACTTCATGTCAATGTAGGTACAACACCATTATTTCAGTGTGTTTGTTGAACGGAAAGCACAGCATCTTTGTGTCTGTTTTCAGAGGATTTGAGATGTCCTGATGCAGGCCAATGTGATGCTATCAAGTAGCTTCCCCCAAGAGTATGCTTCTATGGAAGGGATGGACAACGAAGCATTGCCGTAGGTATGCTGCACAACTCTTATGGTAATAAGAACGTTGGCACCATCTATGCACACACACAATACTGTAGATTTGCTGTTGTTCAGGACGAGGATAGTGAAGACAACGGCGAGAGCCAAGCCATTGAAGGGAGGAAGACAGAGGAAGGTGAGTCACAGCATGCTTGAACTCCTGCCCTGACTGATTTTGATGACATCATGTTGTATCTTCTTTACAGGAGATAAAGGTGGAGTAAACCGGGTTGGCACATTCTTCACTCCTCTAGCTAAGAGAAAAGGACATCTGCATGCTGGTGTACCGACGAGGTTTCAAGGATTGAAGAAGAAGTTTTAAAGTTGGATATGGTTTTCTTTTCATTTCATTGCCTGTCCTTGAAAGGGATAAACATGTTGTAAAGTCCTGATTGTTTCTGTGGTAAGCGGGAGAGCTGAAAACCAGTGTGCTGCAGGAGCAAGCAAATGAAGGTACATGTGATGATTGTTTTGCAGGCATACCTTCCACCGCCCAATTGGAAGTAGTACAAGTAACATCTCTTACAGAGTTGGCCAGATGTAAGCAAATGAAGGTACATGTGATGATTGTTTTGCAGGCATTGCACAGATGTATTACTCTTCCACCGCCCAATTGGAAGTAGTACAAGTAACATCTCTTACATCTCATATGTGCTATGTACGAAAACGTGGGGACAGCAAGCAATCGTCAATTTAGACATGAGGTATGTCAGCTGCAGCTTCATCTTTCAAGATACTGAACATAAATGCTAAAAGTTGTAACTTTTGTGTGCACTTTTGTCACAAATCTGATACCTGCACCCAATTATGACAACATGAATGCATACATTACTAAATCCTGGATCCTAAACCCATAGTGCAGGCATGAGAGAAATCTCGTTTGCAGTTTGTCACAGATATTGACACCTCCAGTTTTCTCACCTTCAAGTGACCCCCATCGCAACATTAATGCACATTGATGATCAGTGTGAATTACCTTACCTCGAGGACGGGAGTACATGATGGATTTGGACAAGATCCATGAATTTTCCCCTTCTCCCTAATGTAAAAAATCACTTCTCTTCATGTCCCAATAACATGCCACCTTTCAGCAAAATGTATGCGTGTCTATGAACCACAAACCCTGCCTGTCTTGGAACACATTCTGTTCTTGGTCAAGTCCGTGTCATGGGTTAACATTTTCCTCAGGCGCTCCTTCCAACTAGGCATCAGAGGCTTCCCCATCTCCATCATCACTGGCCTCCACATCACCAATTTCATCATGGGCAGTATTCACATGATCATCAACAGGCCTCACTGTACGCTCCTTGTTCTTCCAAAAGTTCCACCATGTAAACACAGTGCAACACATCTCCATGAGGTTGTCCATGGTGTATGTGAAGCTCTGCACCGTAACTTTCCAAATGAAGCGGTTGATTTGCTCATTGGCAGATGTGTTGACACCTGCACCATAATGACAACAACATGAATGCACATGTAGCTTTCCATCGCACCACCAGTGCACATTGATTTCATGTTTCATTTAGCTTACCTTGAAGGCAAGAGTACATTTCTGGACTGAAGAATGTTGAGAATGTGTGTTTTGCGGCGTCCTTGTAACCAAAGTGGAATTAATCACAGAAAAGCAGGTCTGAGTCAACAACCATGGCTCCCGTGTACGCATGGAGTTTTCATGCATTGTCAAAGAAGACATACTTTGGCAGTTTTCCACGGGTGAACCGTGTCAACAGAGTGGTGAACATGTTATTTGGGGAATCTCCACTGAACATGATGTGGAAGCTGTAGATGAAAAGATGTGGACATACCACTGTGAAGATCCCGGTGGTCTCACTGCCACACTTGGAATCAGCTAATACATGGATTCTTCTCCCATCTAGAGTCGCAAGTCCTTTGTACTATAGTCTCAAACATTTTTCAGGCCAATGTGGATAACACGCTGTCAGGACCTCTCTTTCTAGAGGAATGAAAGGTGAATACGGTGGATCCACCTGCAAGACATTGACAAAAGGGGAGGGGGGGGAGGAGGGGGGTTGGGAGTGCGTTAAGGTAGCAAAGGAAAAATCCTGAGCCTGATGCATCCAGAGGTTGACATGGCTTACATCAATGTGCTCCTCCCACAGGCGTCGGAGTCTTTAGAGGATACTGAGGAGGCCGGGGTGCACGGAATCTCTCGCCTTTTGCCACAACTCCGGCATTATACAACTCTGGTTTGGGACGACTATTGACCTTACGCAGGCATCAATTTATGACGCAATGATGGGAATTGTGTCCACCAACATCACCCAACGATCAATGTCCATTGCGGTTGGATGTTCCAGAAAACAGATTATGTGTTCATTGCCTGCAGCTGCTACGAGGGAGATCTCTGTTCCCCAAGAGCCAAACGCATTGATGAGATGCTTGAATTCCTCTTGGATGACGAAACAATGCAATGCGCAATGGCCGGTATAAGTACTGCATGGTGAATCACTGCATCTATGGATGGTGCTTCAAGTGAATGTAAACCAAGTGTTTCAGACATACCGTTCGTGAGGCATCGGGCCCCGATGACGGGTTCGATGTCTTGACCACCACATCTTGCACAAGTGCCGTGACATCAAGTGCTTGAAATACTTCCAGTATTTGCAGAAGGTTTTCAAGGTCTTCGCTGGTGAAGAAGTCGTTGAGGCGACGCAGTGCAACACGCCCCAACATTCTCTGTGCCTCTGAGCTGGTGACAAGACGTTTTGGCTTTTTCCTTAGAGGAATCTTGTGGCCTGACCTTGATTGTGTGTAGAGCATGCCACCATTGTTGGAGCCGTTGGGTTTCACAAGAGCAGTTCCATCACATACCAACATTTGTGGATAGGGACCGCACTCTAAGCAACAAGTACCCAATCATTCCACTTGGATCAACCTCACAAAGTTCTGTAGAGCATTGGCGAGGGTTGTACGATGAGCAAAGCACAGGGATCTGGTCCACATGGAGAAAGCATTGAGGGACGCATGGATTGCTGCGACTGAGTTGCCATTGCATGCCTTGGCCAATACCGAGAGCATTGTTCTGTGCATGAATGCAGAGGTGTTGGTGAGAATGTGTAAGCCTTTCCGTCTGGAAACAGCGTGCACCCGCATGTTGCCGTCCAAAATTGGACAGGTACCTGCAACAAGTAAGACACAGTGAGGCATAGGGGAATACACAAAGGGAGCGGGAATGGTGCAAACCTTGGATTAAATTACTGTTGCTGCATGATAGCAATGATCGTAGACCGTGCTCTCTCATTGGCCCTGCATGGTTAGTGTTCACAGTGGTCTATACATAATTGTATGGCGTGAATACCATAGCTACATGCGCAATCCATGCTACATTGTGACTCCGTACCTCAGTCCAGACATTCCGGCACGAACATCTTGTGTCGCGGGGAAATGGAGCCATCAACTTGAATCCAGGTGCAGGGACTCTATCCGCCAGTTGAACAGTAGGACCTCCTTCTTGTGGTTGGGTTGGGTAGAAACTAGTGTGTACGTCAATCAGCCTGAAGGATTTGACATCCTTTACATTGGAAACCACCCAAGTAGTGTCCTCGTGCTCATTGTCCACACATGGGGACACACTGCCTGGTGCACAGGACGCACACACCAAGAAATGGCTCACGCTCCTCAGATCCATGGATGCTTCTATAGTGCCTGTGTCTGCCACGATGAACCATTCAATTTTCCTTCCCAGATGAATCTGAAACATGCCAAGATGCCTCTCACACGTCCCAGCACCGTTGTTACATGAACACCAGAACTGGCCTCAAACATCACCCTCCATAAGAGCTCACCTCAAAACACGCTCACCCTTGTGCGAGGTAGACGTGTCAAGGATAGAAAAGCATGGGCTGTCGTTTTTAGATATCATAAGAGGCACCACATTAGAATGATTCAAACATGCATTACTATAAGGTTTCTGTATATGGGCGATTGGCCACTGCATGTGAACAAAACCACAACGAGGTTGGGAGGTACTGCAACTTCATGACGGTAGACCAGCCCAATTGCGCCAGATGTGCACAGGTGGTGCAAAATGCGTGGGTGATTGCGCACTGGCAGACAAGGAAGGAGCACCACCCCTGTGTTGTGGTGAAAATCTGGGAGCAAATCGATGAGATCCCCAATGTGCAGCACAAAGTTGCGGGCCTAACCTTCATCAAGCTGACTTTGGAACTCAAAAAAACATTAAGCCATGGAATGGCCTGTTTTGCAGTGTTGAACTTTGCTTGCAGTCCCTGCAGAGGGTGTCTTTCTTCAAAGACATAGTTTGGAAGCTTGTGGAAGAGTTGTACCCAAGGTAGACGTTGGTCCTGCCATGCAGCAAGGTCATGCTAATGAGTCCATTACAATGGAATGTGCTTTCAGGGAATGGGAGAACACGTGAATAATGTACACATACCGATGAACTTCTGGGCATACAAGCTTACCACGGCAGGCCCGTTGTTCAAATTGAAGGAACCAGCGTGGCTGTGCCTACTGGCAGCCCGGCTGCCAACCGGCCTGTGCTGTGGGCTTCAGGGATTAGGCCTTTAGTCTGCGGCATGCGGTCTGTCACTTTCATCACCATTGCCTTCATCATCTCCTGCCGCTTGGCCACGTGCTGATGGACACTGTGCCACGGATTTTGCACCAGGCACATCAGTTTTTCTTTGTAGGCGGCTGGTCCCATTCGGCTCCGGAAAACACCGCGGACGTGCCTTGTGATGGATGTTAAGCTGACAGTGAGGGAAGATGCTGACAGGCTCTTGCTGCATCCACTTGTCCAGCCTAGAATCGTAGTTGAAGGGACTCTCAAAGTTGTACATGCCAAGCTCAGTGACAACACACCTGAAGACAGGGTACGAAGAGTCAGGAAAGCTATGGCATGATTGCAAAGTAGCATGGGAAATCCGAGGTGGAGGAACGTACTGTGCACAGTACCATCGGATGGGCCCCGCTTTGTTATCAAACCTTCCTGGTCCTTCGCGATCTCTCTTGGCGGTGGAGTGTCTCCCATTGCAATTCCGTTCTGCAGAAATCCAAACTCCCCCACAACCAATCGCGTCTTGTACATTGTCCTCATCATTGTTCAACCTGCTGCAATGATGTGGTGGCGGTGGAAACCGATTCCGCTCCTCATCGTTCTGCTTCATGACTGTGGGAGCTGTGAGTTTTTTTCAACCTGTTGGCATATGTGACACCTCACGTTGAGGCTTATTGCATTGTTCTGGAGAAGGTCAATACTGATAGGTACGCCAGGTGTGGGACTGCGTGGCCGTTGTTTGCCGATGCAACACCAGGAACGGGGGGCCCGGTCCGTTCCCTGGTGTTCATGGTTGGTAGGCATGTGGTCGTAATGAATGGCCAAATACTGATGCGATGGCTTCCAAAGTTGCCATTGGCTTTGCAAATGGTTGCTGGTGGATGTAGGAAACAACACTTGAGTTTACATTCCATGTTTGAATTAGTGTCCTTTGTCACTGCTGGTTGCAACGACCAGCCAGCAACAATGATCTCAGGTATGCTCCCTGGAAATTCAACGATGGGCTCCCACATTCGGCTGTGTTCGGTTTTCAATCCGCTACAAAGCTGGGTTTGATGTCCCGTTGGAACCTGGAAAAAGGAAGAATTCGGTCAACCTGTCCAGTTGGAAATGAGCCCAAGGTACTGCTGGAATGGTTCTGAACATCGTGTGGTGATTTCCACATCAGAAATTACGATGGTGTGCACAGCACGATGGTGCGAGCATGCTGCTTCCAACGTCCTGTCATAATTGGCAAACCTGTCCATTACGACAGTCAGTACTGGTCAAGTTTTCTGTTTTGACGGTTGAACTGACGTGAATAACCCATTGATGCAGAGAGTCGGATTGGGACTCACGCAAGTCCGCATTGTGTGTTAAAAAAAAAACCCTGTCTGTTTTGGTACACAAATGCAGAAAAATGTATGAGTGAGCAAAAGAAAATCATCAGCGAGGGACATGCTGTATTCTCAGGACTACGCATTGCCAAAAAGGGCATGCTTCATGTAAACAATATTGATGGAAGCACGAAATTTCAGTCCAAAAGTAGTTCAACAAAAAGAAAACCTTCACGATTGGCAAAGCCATGCTAATGTCCAACTCTCTGCTGACAACAAGGGTTTTCTAGCTGTAGTATGATTTTAATGCCCCAGAAAATAGAAACGTGTACATCTCTTCCTTTGCAAAGCAGCACAGGCCACAGAAGGAAGTCGGCCTGCCTTGCAGTCGGTGCTTAAAGCCAGGCAGGCTGATAACACAGCAGATTCCTGGATGTTGGCGCATAAATGATGGATCGTTTGTTGTACCTTCTTGAGCCCCTGATGTTGTGCACTATGCTAAGGCGGCTACAATTGCACCAAAAATNGCCCAAGGATTGAGCCCAAGACGCATGCTTTGAGATGCATGCCTTTGATCCATGATTTAAGAATGCATGATTTTGTATACATTGTTTTTTTTTAGATCAATTCTGTGAAATGCATTCCTTGAGATGCATGCTTTCAGATGCTTTCATATGCATTCAGTATTTTAGAAGCATGCATTGAGATGCAAATATTAATATGCATGCTTTAAGAACGGATGCTTTAGGATGCATGCATTAAGATGCATGCTTCCACATGCTTACATATACATTGATAACATTTCAATACATGATTTTAGATGCATGCTTTTAGATGCATGCTTTCAGATGCATGCTTCATGATGCAGTCATATGCATTCATTCTTTTGGGTGCATGCTTTAAGATGCATGCCTGAACATGCATGCCTTAAGAATTCATGATTTCATACACATTTTTACTTACTTCTCATGCATGCTTAAAGATGCATGCTTTAAGAATGCATGATTTCATGCACACTGTTCTTTACTTTAGATTGATGCTTTTAGGTGCATGATTTGAGATGCATACTTACACATGCTTTCATGTACTTTATTCTCTTAAGAATTCTTTGAGATGCATGCTTTGAGATACATGCTTTGAGGTGCATGCTTCTAGATGCTTTCATATACATTCATTCTTTTAGATGGATGATTTGAGATGCCTGCCTAAAGATTCACGCTTAAGGAATGCATTCTTTCATACAAATTCTTCAATGTTTTAGATGCATGCTTTAAGATGTATGCATTGATATTCATGCTCCCACCTGCTTTCATACACATCCGTATGTGTGTATATATATGTAAACATGCTTTCAGATGAATTAAAATAGATGCATGATTTTAGATACATGATTTTACATCATGCTTCCAAATGCTTTCATATACATTCTTTATCTTAGATCCATGCTTTGAGATGCATGCCTTAAGATGCGTGCTTAAAGAGTGCATGATTTCATACAAATTCTATTTTGTTTCACATGAATGTTCTAAAATTAATGAATTTAAATGCATGATACCAAATACTTTTAGATGCATGCTTTTTAGATGCATTCTTTGACACGCATTCCTTGAGATGAATTCTCTGAGCTGAATTCTTCCACATGCTTTCATGTGCATTGATTCTTTTGGATGCATGCTTTTATATGCATGAATTAACATGAATTCTTTAATAATTCATGATTTCATACACATTCTTCTTTCTTTTGCGGGGAGTTTTATGCCGGGAACATCCTAGTATGAATAAAACATTTATTGTTTTGAGATTCGTGCTTTAAGATGCATGCTTTAAGAATGCATTATTTCATACACAGTCTTATTTGATTTAGATGCATGGTTTTAGATGCATTACTTGATTTGCATGCTTCCACATACTTTCATATACATTGAATGTTTTAAAATGCAAACATTTAGATGCATGCTTCCAGATTAATGCTTTGAGATGCATGATTTGAGATGCATGCTTCCAGCCGCTTTGATATACATTCATTATTTTGGATGCATGCTTTGAGATGTATGCCTTATAATTCATGCTTTAATAATGCATGATTTCATAAAAATCCCTCTTTAAATTAAATTCAGGCTAAAGAAATCATGCCTCAAGATGCATGCTTTCAGATTATTTCAGATGCTTTCATATACATTCATTATTCTAGATGCGTGATTTGAGGTGCATGCCACAGGTTTCATGCTTTGAGAATGCATAACTTCAGACACATTGTTTTTCATTTGGGATGCATTATTTTATATGCTTGCTTTGAGATGCATGCTTCCAAATGCTGTCATACATACACAAAAAAAATGTTTTCAATTCATGCTTTTAGATACATGATTGCAGATGCATGCTTGGATGTGCATGGTTATACAAGCATGATTTCAGATGCATCACTCCACATTATATCATATCAATTCATTGTATTGGATGCCTGATTTGATATTCATGCCTTAAGACACATGATTTAATAATGCAGAATTTCATACAAATTCTTCTTCATTCTACATAGATTCTTTAACATGCATGAATTGAGATGCATGCTTCCACATGCTTTTGTTTTGAATTGATTTTTTTAAATGCATGCTTTCAGATTTATTGTTTTACATGCACGATTCCAGATGTTTCATATACATTCATTGTTTTAGATGCACGCTTTGAGGTGCATACCTTAAGATGAATGCGTAAATAATGTGTGCTTTCATACACATGATAATTCATTTTACATTTATTCTTTAAGAGTAATGTATTCAGATGCATGGTTCCACATTCTTTCACATGAATGAAGTTTTTGAATGGACGCTTTGCGATGCATGCTTTAAGATGCATTTTTCCAGATGCTTTCATGTATATTCATTGTTTTGGATGCATTCTTTGAGGTGCATTCCTTAAGGTGCATGATTTAAGAATGCATTCCTTCATACACATTCTTCATTATTTAAGATGGTTTTTGTAAGAATGCATGCTTTCATAAAATGTTTTCTTTGCTTTTCATGCATGCTTTTAAGATTAATTATTTGAGATGCATTCTTCCACGTGATTTTATATACATTTTCATTTAATTATCTAAGATTTATGATTTTGTATTCATACTTTGAATTTCATGCTTCCACATGCTTTCATATGAATTCATTATCTTAGGTGCATGCTTTGAGATGCATACCTTAAGTTTCATGCGTTAAGAATTCATGCTTCCACACAAATTCGTCTCTGTTTGTAGATGCATGCTTTCATTTTATTTCATATAAATTCATTCTTTTGAATGAATTATTTGAGATGCATGCCTTAAGATGCATGCCTTAATAATTCATTCTTTCATAGATTTTCTTTCTTATCTTAGATGCATTCATTAAGATGCATGATTTCAGAATTCATGTTTTCATATAAATCATTATTAATTTAAGATGAATTTTTTTAAGATTCATGCTTTTAAATGCATGATTCCACATGCTTTCATATACAATTTTTTCAATGCATGCTCTGAAATGCATGCTCTGAGATGCATGCTTTGACATGCATGCTTCTAGATGTCTTCATATGCATTCATTCTTTTGGATGCATGATTTGATACGAATGCTTTGATTTTAGAATTAATTCTTCCATAAACCTAATTCTTCATTTTGCAAAAATTCTATAAAAGGCATGCTTTAACATAAATGCTGTCAGATGATTTCATATACTTCCATTGATTTATATGCATGCTTTGCAATGCAGAAATATATATGCATCTTTAATAATGCATGCTTTCATACATATTTTTCTTTATTCTAGATGCATGATTTAAGATGCATGCATTGAGATACATTCTTCCACATTATTTCATGTACATTAATGTTTTTGAGATTCCTGCTTTCATATGCATGCTTTTTAATGCATTCTTTTAGATGCATGCATCGATATGCATGTTTCCAAAAGACTTCATATACATATATTCTTCCATTTGCATGATTTTAAATGCATGATTTTTGATGCATGCCTTAATATAAATTCTTAAACAATTCATGATTTTATACGCATTTTCCCTTGTTTTAGATGCATGTTGTAAGATTAATGCATTAAGATGAATGCTTTCACATGCTTTCATACAAAACATTTTTTGTAAAATGAATTGTTTAAGATGCATTGTTCTAGATGCATGCTTTCAGATTCATTATTTTACATGCATGCTTTGAGATGAATGCTAGCTGATGCTGTCATATACATGCATTCTTTTTTATTCATGCTTTGAGATGCATGCCTTGATATGCATGCATTAATGATGCATGCTTTCACACAAATTCTTGTTTTCTTAGATGAATCATTTAAGATGCATGCATTAAGAATGTATGATTTCATAGCTTTTTGTTTTGTTTTAGACGCATGCTTTAAGAAGCATGCTTTGAGATTCATGCTTCCACATGCTTTCAGATACATTAATGTTTCTCAAATGCATGATCTGAGATGCATGCTTTTAAGATTCATGATTTTACATGGATT
>SZWC01006488.1:2239-33530 GCA_023375785.1 Penium margaritaceum
AGCCACTACCGCCGTTCCCAAAAAACACGGCAGCGACAAAGGCAGAAGCATCAGAAGCAGGGACAGAAACTGAGGTACTGGCAGCTTCGCCTGCGCCGGCGGTGGCAGCGACAAGCCCCATGGGGAAGGCCAAGGGTTGACGCGACGCCGCCGCCGCCGGAAGCAAACGCTGACCAGAATTCTCCCGTGCGGGACGGTGCTCAGACACACTCTGCACTTCTGTGAGCTTGGACTGCCGAAAGCGCAAGCGCCATCCGCCATGGGGCCGACTCCTCCCACAGCATCCGCTCTCCCGGGTCCTCCTGCCCTTTGTGGCGCTACTACGTCTCCGGCAGAGGGAGTTGCGGCGGCGGCGTCAGCGGCGGCACCGGCTACGGGTTGCCTCAGCAACCAAACACAGGTTTCCGCGGCTTGCATTGCAATCCAACGAAGAGCGAATCCGCAGTCATCACGGATTGTCGACCTAGCGCTACAGAAACAGGAACCGCTTGCCCTGCTCCTGTTGAGGGCGGTTCACCGCGACTGTGGCGTAGAGAAACTCCAAGGAAGCGACATCTGTTTGCCGCGGCTGTGTGATGGGGCATGGCCAACTTCTTCCGAGGAGCCGGGTNCCGGGTCCTCCTGCCCTTGGTGGCGCTACTACGTCAGCGGCGGCACCGGCTACGGGTTGCCTCAGCAACCAAACACAGGTTTCCGCGGCTTGCATTGCAATCCAACGAAGAGCGAATCCGCAGTCATCACGGATTGTCGACCTAGCGCTACAGAAACAGGAACCGCTTGCCCTGCTCCTGTTGAGGGCGGTTCACCGCGACTGTGGCGTAGAGAAACTCAAAGGAAGCGACATCTGTTTGCCGCGGCTGTGTGATGGGGCATGGCCAGCTTCCTCCGAGGAGCCGGGTTCACGTTGGCGCGTCGGCATGACAAGCTGTGCCTTCACCGCGAGAACCGACCGATTTTTCCAGGGGTCAATTGCTTCAGCTCGCACGACTTCGCCAACTAATGCCTCTAACTAGAATGACTTGAAAACTATTTCCGTCGCCTAGAGCCTGCGCAACTATTTTGCGCTGCCTAGAACTAGTTTCAGCGCTTCGAAATCCGACGAAGTGCGTCAGATGAAATAGAGCAGACATTCAAAGGGACACGATATCTTTCGGGTCACATGAAGGCTTCTCAACGCAAGAAGATGGAGAAGGGTATATATGAGCCATACAACTGCGTGGAAGAAAACGACAAACATGTTAGAAATTGAGTGAAGATAAGGTAGTAAATTCATGATACTTAAACGTTCCTCTATCATAATAAAGGAGCCTTGTCAACTCTCGTTCGATAGAGAATGGAGAAGAGGTTATTTAAACAAAAGATCATTAAATTCAGAATATTAAAGAATATTTAAGTCCACAAGAAATCGTTTCATTATTTTCAAAAAATGCTTTTAATTTTATTTTTTGAATGGAAATTGAGATGAAATGAGAATAATGCAAAAGTAGACAAGGAAAAAGGATGAGATCTTGAAATCATGAAAGAAGAAGTATAAAATGTACATAAATGCTATTTTTTATTTTATAAATAACATTTAATTTTTTATAATTATCATTTTTACCTAATAATAAAAAACAAAAAAGAAATAATACTCATCTGTAAAGTTTAAACATTGTACAAGTCAGATCTCTTGATTTTTAACAAACTAGACATTTCGTAATAATTTGTATCATTTGATTAATAAATTTTCTCATGAATTAATGTCAAAATATTATTTTCCTTGAACGATAATAGTATTTACACAAACTAATATACATATGTCTATGTATATGTAAGAAAAAATACTATAATTAATAATACATTTTATAAAATTACGATGTAACTTATTTTTAGACATTTAATTACAAAACAAGACTTTTATATAGATGAAATAGTGAATTATAATGTTTTCAATATATTTAGAATTAAAATAAGTGAATAATAATTCATAAATAATTTTAATGTGTCAATTAAAAACTTAGTACTTTATTAATAAAAAATTGTAAACATGGATATGAAAAACATCTTTCACAATGATTCTATTTTAATGAGGAAAATAAACATATAATAACACTTGTTAACTTAAATGGGGGGAAATTATAATTTAGGTTTGAACTAGTTTTTCTTATATATATCAACATATAAATAATTTTTTGTAAGATATACCATAACAATATATATCACATCAATAAAACAACGAAGAAATGCATGTTTCAATGCCATTGACTCTACACGTGTTTCTAACAATTAGTTTTCTCCTTTTTTAGAAATATGGCCTTTTAAATCTGGATACAAGTGATGGAAATCAAAATACATGTGCAAAATCTATCGCAAATTGTATAAATATTACATAAAATAAAAAATAAATAGAAATTGGAATCTATTTTTATCATGATAAAATATTTCATGAAAAGCAATATGAAAACCTTTTTGTAAATAATATTTCTAATAAAATTTTTATGGATTAAAACCTTTAAATTTTGAATTTGAATGATATTATAATTCCACTTATTTTCTCTTTGTTTTTCATTTAAATATATTTTATAAACTTTGGTGTTCTTATGTAATTTTATAACAGTTATCCGAACATATCTTCAATTTTATTAAGTTTTTGTTTTCTATTTAATGCATCTTCTATCATGAATGTTAGATTATTCAGAAGTAGGTTACAAAAAATCACGATAAATAGTATTAATTGTAGATTTTTTAAGAACAGTCTTATGAAGGAATACATTCCATAGAAATTTTAGCAGTAGATTTGAAGGAACATTGATTTTTCCAACTTACAAAGCCCAAAAAAATCCAAATAAAATTCCGGTTTTTTATTTATCTACCTATTTTGAAGATGAGATATTTTTAATGGATTCATAAAAAAATTATTTGAATATTTTTCATAGTTTGGTCTGATTATGAAGTATTAATACAAAACTTAAATTTCATGGCTTTGATGTGACCTAGTGAATGCATAAGGAAATTGTACCATTGTTTTTATGATTTCATCATGAAAACATCATGAAATGTTCTTCTATGAAGAAAAGAGTTATTTTTCACTGATATTGAATTCAGTTGTCGCACTCCACAATATTATATTATTATTTTCATATTATTAAAAATGAAAGATCACTTGTTATATAGTATATCACGAATAAATTTCTCTTTTACTTCTTATGAAAAATATTTATAAAAATGTTGAGTTTTCACTAAGTTGAAGGGAATTTGTTGAGATAATATTCTTGAATTTAATTAATCCTCCCATCCATCGCTTTGAAATACTTTTTGAATGTTTCTTGGTCTTGCTTTCAATGTCCATGATGTTTTCTGGATGTTGTACTTTACTGCTTTGTTTCCAAATGCCTCTTTTGGACCTGAATCATTGTTCGGACCTTCGAAAGTCCTTTCCGTTGCATCTGATGTACGCTGCCGGAAGTCGAGGCGCAAAAAGTGGTTCTAGGCATCGCAAAAAAGTTACGCTGGCTCTAGGTGACGGAAATAGTTTTCAAGTCATTCTAGTTAGAGGCATTAGTTGGCGAACTCGTGCGAGCTGAAGCAATTGACCCTTTTTCCAGAGGAAAAAAATGGTCGGGTTCCTCGGTTGCGGCGCCCGCCCGGCAGCTGCTGAAAGGCTGGAGAAACCTCCCAAACGTGGGGATCGATTATGGGTTTGACTGACGTTCGCTCGTTTGGGAAGAGGGTTTGTGTGTGCTTTTTTTTGTGACTCGGTGACTCTCCTTTTTCGTGTAGCATAAGTGGATTGCAAAGTAAGGTGATAGCATGGCATAGAAACTAAAAGGGCGGAGTGACTATATACCCCCCGTTTCGCACAATAAGCCCCATCCGCCCCTCCGTCGGCGCGATAAGCCCCATCCGCCCCTCCGTCCGAACAATAAACCCCATTCGCCCCTGTGTCGGAACAATAAGCCTCATCCGCCCTTTCGACAAGGACGCAACTGTGAAAAAATGAACAATATGCCCCTCTTGCTTGTCAAAACATGCATGTCGACGTCGCATGGATGCGCCTTTGACATGCTGATGTCACATTTTTGACCTTATCATCACAAACTCCTTAACAGAAGGGTTTGTCATTTTTCGTAAATGGTTTGCAGGGACTTTTCATGGGGGGGGGCAAGACTCCCCATGCGTTAAAAGGGAACCTGCTGGGCCCCCCACCCCCCCTCGCCTCTCGGCAGCCCACCGGCCGCCCGTTCCATCGCGGCCCTCAATCGCGAGGGCCTCGATCGACGGGCGAGTGGGTGGACAGGTGGGCTACGAGAGGCAGGGGGGTGTTGGGGAAGGGTGCGGCGGTTGACGAAGTGCCGACCGACGGATGTCGGCCGGCAATCTCACCTCCCCCCCCCCCCGGATGCTATCGCGTCCCTCCATCGCGACGTCCGCGATGGAGGGCCGCATTCTTGCACGGCATGACCGATTTTGCCATGCTTAAGCAGCGACATGAATCGCTGTTTAAGCATGGTGAAAATGGGGGGCGGATTGGGTTTATTATTGGCGGACAGGGTCTCAGTCGTTGGACACATGGGTATATAAGGCTTATTGTTCCGACGGAGGGGCGAATGAGGCTTTTTGCTCCGACAGAGGGGTATATGAGGGTCATGGGTGACAAAACAGGGGGGAATCGGCATTTTCACCAAAACTAAAAACATAACGCTTAAACTATGGTGAGAAGGAAGGCCATCATGCATAGGAAGCGTCAAACAAATGCCTCGTGTGTGTTCAAAGGGTAATTTTGTTGGTCTTAGTTTGGTAGGGGTGATCTAACGGGGCTCGAGGCAACATATCTTTGAGTTGAGAATGGTGGTAACAATAGTGGTTCCAAGGAAATTGACATGGATGCATTTTTATCATCAACTTCACCATTGTGCCTCCACTTATAGCACACAACATATGCCAATGCAAAAGCCTTGAAACCCTAGGGTGGAAGATGAGGAAACCAAGTTCCTTGTAACAGGGCGTGAACTCATCCTTACTTATCATGAAAAGGAGGTTTTGGGGTAAAATAAGGCTATTCAATATAATGCCGCCCCATTTATGAAAGGATAAATTTATCCGAGGTGCCTTGTTCGACACCAGTCTTGACGCGGGCTGCCTTCCGTCGGAAGTCGTAGCTGGATAATGCCTTCGCCCTTCCTGGTCGGTTGGAGGGGCCTGACTTGGGAGCGCCGTCCCATTGGATGCCCGTCTGAGGGGAATAACGATCAAGTTGAATGCTGTAAAATCATGCATGGATCAAAACCGACGGATGGACGAATACTCCTGTTCGATTTCGACAACTCTCACTACTGGTGAAATGTGACAAAAATGTTCCAAAGAAAAATACACCGACGAATTAGAATCTCAGCACATGCATCGTAGACCAATGGGAGCGGCCTCGGAGTGCGCACGATCCGTGGGCTTGATGTTCCTCGCTGTTTGGAAATGTTTCGGTATTGTTTGTCGGTGCCTGTGAATCGGATCCTGCTTGTTTGAATCGAAGAAAAATATGGTGTGTGTACGAGAAACTTCGTCAACGTGTCGAGAACTAAAAAAGGTCCCCATCGATTAGGGTCGCTGTGTACTCGGTCGCTCGAACAGTATGTGCGAGACTGGTTTCCAACGATGGCAGGTCGTCGCACATATGCGGCTTGAGAATAGGCAGAAACTAGGCATAAAAGTCCGAAGTTGATATTTACAATATACTGTCAAGCGAAACAGGCACCTACCATCGTCGCGATGTGGACCCGTCACATCGCGTCTATGCGAGTCGCAAACCAAACAGTTCGCGTATAGTTGCCCTTTATGAAAACGATGAGAATTTTGGAGTTTTCACTCCGTCTTGCTTGATGTAAAGATGAATGTAGGTGTGTTTTTTACATGTTGGATGGTTTCCATTACAATTCATCAACGTTATAAATTAGATCCTTTCATACTTACCCGTGTTGAACTCCCCTACCAGGTGAGGGTTGCTTCGCCTTCTGAACTCAACATGGACAGCTCGTAGTCTGCCAAGATATGAGCGAAGAGACTCATACATGCTAGGACTTGCTATGACTTGTAGTAAGTTCTCGCAAAGTCAGTTAAATTGTTTGGCCGTTTCTGACAATCCTTCACAAACTGGTCGTTGCTCGATTTTGTCATCCAAATTGGCCATAATGTGTGGATAAATGTCAGATTTCACAACAATAGACAGCGGTCCGAAGCCTGCCTTACTATTCTATACATAGTGAAGGGCACGCCAGCTTCAAATTTGGCCATGAAGGTGGCCGACGGGAGAGGGATTGCGCAAGCAATCAATATTATCAAACGTCACCCCTTAAACACTTGGCGATCTCCAAAAGCCATTTTCACTATCGAAAGATCAAAAGATGTGCATAAAAGGTAACAAAATTCACCTTTAAGTATGTAATAGTTCAATGAGGAGCTAGAATGACTATGTAGAAAAAAAAAATATTCAGACTCAATAAGGTCTTCTAAGTATCATAAAACATAATTAGGTGATGTTAACTTAAATGTGATCTGTAACCTCAAGTGGGTTGGAAATTCGAATCAAATAATTCTTATAGTAAACTATGAAAATATTGAATTTCCCATGTTTTGTCACTCGTGACCCTTGTATACCCCTCCGTCAGAACAATAAGCTCCATTCACCCCTCTGTTCGAACAATAAGCCCCATTCACCCCTCCGTTGGAAAAATAAGCCCCATTCGCCATTCTGTCAGAACAACAAGCTTCATTTGCCCCTACCACAGAACAGAAGGCCCCATCCACCCCTCACGGGCAACAATAGGCCCCATTCGCCCACCCGCTTTCACCTGCTCGAACAGGGATGCATGTCTCTACCCGATTATGGTGAGATCGGGCATGCGGTGCCGGATCGTGGCCCTCCATCCTGACCATCACGATGGAGGGCCCAATCCAGTGAAGAGGTTTGGGGGAGGAGAAGACTCGATGTTGTTGACCGGCGCTTCGTCAACCGCCACCCCCCCCTTCCCCTTGCCCACCAGCCCACCCACCCGCACACCAATCAAGGCCTTCGCGATTGAGGGCTTCGACGGAACGGGTGACAAGAGGGCTCGGGGGAGGCTTGGAGCGCCGGAGATTTTGGCCGATGCCCGTCGACCGGAATCCCCGGCGCTTCAAGAAAATGGGAGTCTAAAACTCCCCATTTGTTAGTGTTCTCATTTTGCTTAAATATGTACCCATGTTTGACATACAAATTATACACAAACCCACCCTACATTTGAACCCGAGGTTTTCGGGTTTTGCTTTTGTGCAAACACCTGCTAGGACCCGCGAGAGCGGGGCCCATCGGGTTCCCTTTCAATATATGGGGATTCTCAAACCCCTCATGCATACTCCTCACAAACCACTTCTTCAAATCATTAACCCCTCCATAAAGGAGTTTGTGATTGTTCAGCCAGAAAAGGTGACGTGAGCATGTCAACACTACATGCCATGTAACGTCAAAATTTGTTCCTTTTACAAAAAAGAGGGGTGCATCATTTATTTTCCATGCGTTAAATCCGCGTTTGCATAGAATGAGCAAATCAGGCTTATAGTTGCGAGGTAGGGTGAATTAGACTTCAAGTAACGAGGTAGGGGTGAATCAAGCTCATTTTTCCAAGGTATGGTTGAATCGGGCTTATAGTTATGAGGTTGGGGTGAACGAGGCTTATTGTTCCGAGGTAGGGGGAAGCAGACCTAGACTTGTGAATGCGGGGTACATGGTCGTTCTGTTAAAAGAAATCATGCATTAGAAGTTCGAATAAATGAGAAAATATTGCAAATGTATCTTACTCATATGATTTATTAAGTAAAGATAAATGTTTCTCCCACTTATACCTTTTTTGGTTTGGCTTAAGAGATTTGATGTAAAGATTTCCATTAAGGTGGAAAATCTTGTATCATACAAAATAATGTAATCCAATCTTTAGATATTATATGAAAATATTTTGATAATACGTTTTTTGTAAAAACACAATTGGTGTTTTACTACAAGAGTAAGCTAATGGAGAGGCACAACTAGGACTGTAAATCATGATCATGTGAGATTTGTGATACATTAATGCTTAGTTAGATATTTTCTACACGATGGTAGAAAATGGTTAGCATGTGATGTGGAAACATGTTCCTGGAATGTAATGGTGTCATTTATCCAATCAAGTACTTTTTCATAGCAACTGATGAAATAAGAATACTTTAATAGAAATATAAAGCTTTGAAGGCTGATCATACATTGAAATATTAATTGAACCTAGCACCTACTGATAATTATATTTTCATTTCCTACTAGACAGAAATTTATAAAATAATGTTACAAGTTTTTACATTTGATTGATTCTTTATGACATGAAGACTTTTTAAAACATCCTGCTTAATTGTCGTTTCAAGGGCTTCCGAGTGCATAGAATCAATCAAATGTATGGATGATAGAAAACTTTCTTATTTAAAGAAATTTGGTAGATAAGTAGATTTGAATAGAATTTAAAGTACTTGATTAAATATATGATTTTTTTCATAAACAATTATCTTTTAAGTGGCTAACTATTAATACTCACCGATCATTAATGAGAAAGTGATAACGTTGAATAATGATATCATTTCATTATGTGGAGAACAATTACACATCATATGTTGATGGTTTTAAAAATCATTGACTAAGCATTGTTTGGACAAAATCGTATATGACCATGATTTAGAGGCCGGCCCATGCCCCTCCATGTGCTTCAATTTTAAATCAGCATACCAATTTTGATATAAAGAATCTTATTTTTGAAAACGTCTCATATTATGGCTATTATTCAGATTAAATCATCATGTGATGTGCTTAATTTTGTGCCTTAGAAGATATAAATATATATTATATTTCGAGTTTAAACAAAAGGCACGGTTGATATATGGACAAAAACAAATGTAAATATGAGTAATGTATACGTTGAAATTGTTTCCAATCATTTGCAATCTTCACAAATTTTCATTAGTATAAGATTTTGTTTCTGAATTTTGAAACTTGATTAAGGGTGGCTAATCACATTTCAATTGGCATCACGTTTCTACTTTTAATGTTACTTAGAAGACCTTTACGAGTCTCTTTTCCTACAGTGATTCTACTTCATCAACAAGTTGGGCATGCTTATTGCAAGTTTTTACACCTTTAGATAGTGATAATGGCTTTAGGCGATCGGCAAGTGTTTAAGGGGCAACGTTTTGTCAATAGTGCTAGCTCACGCGATCTCTCTCACATGGGTTGCCTTCATGGCCATATTTGAAGGAGGAGCCGGCGCGTGCTTGATTATGGCTTGAACAGTAAGGCAGTCTTCGGGCCGTTGTCTAGTATAGCCAAATCGGACATCGACTGACACTTTGTGGCCAATATGGGTGACGAGACCGAGCTACGGTGATGTCTCGGAAGATCGTCAAAAGCATGGTCAAACTAGGAAAGTGAATTTCTACCAACTTCCGAGTCCACGTTGCACAGTCCCACGTTGACGTGACCGACGAGATGACGAACCGACCTCTCGCCAACGCCAGAAAAACAAAAATATCGGAAAAAGAATGCTTTCGCCAATATCTGCTAGGGAGTTCGCCGTACCCAATTGCGAGGAATAGTGCTTTGGTCACATGTTCACTGTGGCTATGGTACTCACGTCACATTATCACCGTTTCAATGGTGCTTTGGTCACACTTTCACTATGTCTACGGTGCTTAAGTCATATTATCACCGTTTCAATGGTACCTTTGTCACAATTTCAAAGTGTCTATGGTGCTTTGGTCACATATCACTGTTTCAATAGTGCTTTGGTCACACATTCATTCTGTCTATGGTGCTTAGGTCACATGATCGCTGTTTCAATTGTGCTTTGGTCACCCTTTCACTGTGTTTATGGTGCTTAGACCACATTATCACCGTTTCAATGGTGCTTGAATCACACTTTCACAGTGTCTATGGTGCTTTTGTCACATTATCACTGTTCCAATGGTGCTTTGGTCACACTTTCACTATGTGTAAAGCGCTTAGGTCACATAATCAATGTTTCAAGGGTGCTTTGCTCACACTTTCACTGTGTCTATGGTGCTGTGGTCACAATATCACCATTTCAACGGTAATTTGGTCACACTTTCACGGTGTCTGTAGTACTTAGGTCACATTATCATTGTTTCAATGATACCTTTCACCGTCTCTATGGTATTTTGGTCACATTATCACTATTTCAATGCTGCTTTGGCCACAATTTCAATGTGTCTATGGTGCTTAGGTTACATTATTACTGTTTCAATGGAGCTCTGGTCACACTTTCATAGTTTCTATGGTACTTAGGTAACATTCTCATTGTTTTAGTTGTGCTCTTATCACTCTTTCACAGTATCTATGGTGCTTTGCTCACATTATCACTGTTTCAATGGTGCTTTTGTCACACTTTCGCAGTGTCTATAGTGCTTAGGTCACATTATCACTGTTTCAATGGTGCTTTGGTCACACTTTCACCACGTCCTTGGTGCTTTGGTCAAATTATCACTGTTTCAATAGTGCTTTGGTCACACTTTCAAAAGTGTCTATGGTGCTTAGGTCTCATTATCACTATTTCAATGGTGCTTTGGTCACACTTTCATTGTGTCTATGGTGCTTAGGTTACATTATCACTGTTTTAATGGTGCTTTGGTCACAATTTCATGTATGTATGGTGCTTTGGACACATTGCCGATGTTTCAATGGTGCTTTGGTCACACTTTCACTGTGTATATGGTCCGTGGGTCACATTATCAGTGTTGTAATGGTGCTTTGGTCACACTTTCACTGTTTCCATAGTGCTTAGGTCACATTATCACTTCTTCAATGGTGCTTTGTTCATACTTTCACTTTGTCTATGGTGATTAGGATGCATTATCTTTACTTTAATGGTGCTTTGGTCACACTGTTAATGTGTCCATGGTGCTAAGGTCACATTATCATTGTTTCAGTGGTGCTTTGGTCACACGTTCACTGTGTCTATGGTGCTTTGGTCACCTTATCACTATTTCAATGGTGCTTTGGTCACACATTTACAGTGTCTATGGTGCTTAGGTCACATTATCACTATTGTTATGGTGCTTTGGTCACTCGTTCACTGTTTCTATCATGTTTGGATCACATTGCCGCTTCAATGGTGCTTTGGTCACACTTTTATTGTGTCTATGATGCTTTGTTCACATAATCACTATTTCAGTGGTGCTCTGGTCATATTTTCATTGCGACTATAGTGCTTAGGTCACATTATCACTTCTTCAATGGTGCTTTGGTCACAGTTTCAACGTGTCTATGGTGCTTAGGTCACAAAATCACTGTTCCAATGGTGCTTTGGTCACAATTTCATTGTATCTATGGAGCTTTGGTCATATTATCACTGTTTCAATGGTGCTTTGGTCACACGTTTTCTATGTCTATGGTGCTTTGGTCACATCATCACTGTTTCAATGGTGCTTTGGTAACACTTTCACTATGTCAATGGTGCTTAGGTCACATGATCACTGTTTCAATGGTGCTTTGGTCACACTTGCACTGTGTCTATGGTGCTTAGGTCACATAATCACTGTTTCAATGGTGCTTTGGTCACACTTTTATGTGTCTATGGTTCTTTGGTCACATGATCAATGTTTCAATGGTGCTTTGGTCATACTTTCACTATGTCTATGGTGTTAAGGTCACATTATCACTGTTTTCATGGTGCTTTGGTCACACCTTCACCGTGTTTATGGTGCATTGGTCACTTTATCACTGTTTCAACGGTGCTTTGGTCACAGTTTCACTATGTCTATGGTGCTTAGGTCACATTATTACTGTTTCATTGGTGCTTTGGTCACAATTTTACTCTATTTATGGTGTTTAGATAACATTGTTGCTGTTTCAATAACGCTTTGGTCACCCTTCACTGTGTCTATGGTGCTTTGGTCACATTGTCACTGATTCAATGATGTTTTGGTCACACTTTCACAGTGTCTATGGTACTTTGGTCACAATATTACAGTTTCAACCGTGCGTTGGTTACACGTTCAGTGTGTCTATAGTGCTTATGTTACATTATCACTAATTCAATGGTGCTTTGGTCACACTTTCACTATGTTTATAGTGCTTAGGTCACGTTATCATTGTTTCAATGTTGCTTTGGTCACAATTTAACTGTGTCTATGGTGATTATGTCACATTATCACTATTTTAGTGGTACCTTGGTCACACTTCCAATGTGTCTATGTTGCTTAAGTTTCACTATCAGTGTTTCAATGGTGCTTTGGTCACACTTTCACTGTGTCTTTGATGCTAAGGTCACATTATCGCTGTTTCAATGGTACTTTGGTCACACTTTCATTGTGACTATGGTCCTTACGTCACATAATCACTGTTTCAATGGTGGTTTGGTTGCCCTTTTATAGTGTCTATGGTGCTTAGGACACATTATCACTATTTCTTTGGTGCTTTGGTCACACTTCCATTGTGTCCATTGTGCGTAGGTCACATAATCACTGTTACAATGGTGCTTTGGTCACACTTTCAATGTGTCTATGGTGCTGAGGTCACATTATCACTGTTTCATGGCTTTGGTCACATTTTCACTGTGTCTATGGTGCTTTGGTCACACGTTTACTGTGTCTATGATGCTTAGGACGCACTATCACTATTTCAATGGTGCTTCCGTCACCCTTTCACTCTGTCTATGGTGTTTTGGTCACATTATTATTTTTTCAATGGTGCTTTGGTCATACGTTCATTGTGTCTACTTTGCTTAGGTCACATTATCACCGTTTTGATGGGACTTTGGTCAAATGTTCACTGTGTCTATAGCTCTTAGGTCACACATCACTGTTTCAATGGTGCTTTGGTCATTGTTTTATGTGTCTATGTTACTTTGGTGACATTATCAACGTTTCAATGGTTCTTTGGTCACACTTTCACTGCGTGTATGGTGCTTTGGTCACATTATCACTGTGTGAATGGTGCTTTAGTCACACTTTCGTTGTGTCTATGGTACTCAGGTGACATTCTGACTGTTTCAATGGTGCTTTGGTCACACGTTTGTCTGTCCATGGTACTTTGGTCACATCATCAATGTTTCAATGGTTCTTTTGTCACACTTTCACTCTGTATGTGGTGCTTAGGTCACAAAATCACTGTTTCAATGGTGCTTTGGTCACACCTTAAATGTGTCTATGATGCTTTGGTCAAATTATCACTGTTTCAATGGTGCTTTGGGCACACTTTCATCGTGTCTATTGTACTTTGGTCACATTATCATTGTTTCAATGGTGCTGTCCTTCTGTCACACTTGCACTACGTCTGTGGTGCTTTGGTCACACTATCACTATTCCAGTGGTGCGTTTCTCACACCTTCACCGTGTCTATGGTGCGCTGGTCACATTATCACTGTTTCAATGGTGCTTTGGTCACAGGTTAACTATGTCTATGGTGATTAGGTCACACTATCACTATTTCATTGGTGCTTTTGGTCACCCTTTCACTGTGTCTAAAGTGCCTATGTCACATTATCACTGTTTTAATGGTGCTTTGGTCACACTTTCACTGTGTCTCAAGTGCTTATGTCATATTCACACTGTTTCAATGGTGCTTTGGTCACACTTTCACTCTGTCTATGGTGCTTAGGTCGCACTATAACTGTCTCAATGGTGCTTTGGTCACATTTTCACTATGTTTATAGTGCTTAGGTCACATCATCATTGTTCCAATGGTGCTTTCGTCACACTTTCACTGTGTTCATGGTGCTTTGGTCACATCATTATTGTTTCAATGGTGCTTTGGTCACACTTCCACTATGTCTATGGTGCTTTGGTCACATTTTCACTTTTTTAACGGTGCTTTGGTCACACTTTCACTGCGTCTATGGTGCTCAGGTCACATTGTCGTTGTTTGAGTGGTGCTTTGGTCTCCTTTGTATGTGTCTATGGTGCTTTGGTCACATTATCACTGTTTCAATGGTGCTTTTATCACAGTTGCACTGTGTCTATGGTGCTTATTCACATTATCACTCTTTCAATGGTTCTTTGGTCACACTTTCACTGTGTCTATGGTGCTCTGGTCACATCTTCATTATGTCTATAGTGCTTTGGTCACATTATTACTGCTTCAATGGTGCTTTGGTCACACTTTTACTGTGCCTATGATGCTTTAGTCACATTTTCACTGTTTCAATAGTTCTTTGGTCACACTTTCACTTATTCCATGGTGCTTTGGTTCCACTATCACTACTTCAATGGTGCTTTGGTCACACTTTCACTGTGTCTATGGTGCTTAGGTCACATAATCACCGTTTCAATGCTGTTTTGGTCACAATTTCACTGTTTCTATGGTGCTAAGGTCACATTATCACTGTTGTAAAGGTCTTTGGTCGCACTTTCACTGTGTTTATGGTGCTTTGGTCATATTGTCGTTGTTTCAAAAATGCGTTGGTCACACGTTCAATGTGTCTTTAGTGCTCAGGTCACATTATCACTGTTTAAATGGTGCTTTGGTCACACTATCCCCATCTCTATGGTGCGTATGTCTCGTTATCAGTGTTTCAATGGTGTTTTGGTCACACTTTCACTTTGTTAAGGTGCTTTGGTCACACTACAACCGTTTCAATGGTGCTCTGGTCAAACGTTAACAGTGTCTATGGTGCTTTGGTCACAGTATCTCTGTTACACTGGTGCTTTGGCCACACATTTAGTACTTTTGATGGTGCCTTGGTCACACTTTTACCGTGTCTATGGTGCTTTGGTCACATTATTACTGTTTCAATGTTGCTTTGGTCACACTTTCACTGTGTGTATGGCGCTTTGATCACATTACAACTGTTTCAATGGTGTTTTGGTCACACCTTCACTATGTCTCCAGTGCTTTGATCATATTATCACTGTATGAATGGTACTTTAGTCACACTTTCATTGTGTTCATGGTACTTAGGTCAGATTATCACTGTTTCAATGATGCTTTGGTCACACTTTCACTTTGTCCATGGTGCTTTGGTCACATTATCTTTGTTTCAATGGTGCTTTGGTCATAATTTCACTGTGTCTATGGTGCTTTGGTCACATTATCATTGTTGCAATGGTGCTTTGGTCACACTTTCACTGTATATTTGTTGCTGCGGTCACATTATCACTATTTCAGTGGTGCTTTGGTAACACTTTCAGTGTGTTTATAGTTCTTAGGTTACATTAGCACTGTTTCAATGGTGCTTTTGTCACACTTCTCTGTGTATATGGTGCTTAGTTCACATTATCACTGTTTCGATTGTGCTTTGGTCACAACTTTACTGTGTCTATGGTGCTTTGGTCATACTTTCACTGTGTCTATGGTGCTTAGATCACATTGTCACTGTTTCATTGGTACTTTGGTCATACTTTCACTGTGTCTATGGTGTTTAGGCCACATTATCATTCTTTGAATGGTACTTTGGTCACACCTCCACCGTGTCTATGTTGCTTAGGTCACATTATCATTGTTTCAATATTGCTTTGGTCCCACTTTCACTGTGTCGATGGTCCTTACGTCACATAATCACTGTTTCAATGGTGCTTTGGTCACACTGTCACTATGTCTATGGTGCTTAAAACACATTCTCACTATTTTAATGGTGCTTTGGTCACACTTTCACAGTGTCTATAGTGCATAGGTCACATTAGCACTATTTCCATGGTGCTTTGGTCACACTTTCACTGTTTCGATGGTACTTAGATTACATTATCACTGTTTCAATGGTGCTCTGGTCACCCTGTCACGGTCCCTATGGTGCTTAGGTCACATCATCACTGTTTCAATGGTGTTTTATCACACTTTCACTGTGTCTATTGTGCTTAGGTCACATTATCACTGTTTCAATGGTTCTTTCGTCAAACTTTCACTTTGTCTATGATGCTTTAGTCATATTATCACTGTTTCAATGGTGCTTTGGTCACACTTTCCATGTCTATAGTGGTTAAGTCACGTTATCAGTGTTTCGATTGTGCGTTGGTCACACTTTCACCGTGTCTATAGCGCTTAGGGCAAATTATCATTGTTTCAATGGTACTTTGGTCACACTCCCACTGTGTCTACGGTGCTTAGGTCACATCACCACTGTTTCAATGGTTCTTTGGTCACACTTTCATTCTGTCTTAGGTTCTTAGGTCACATTATCACTGTTTGAATGGTGCTTAGGTCAAACATAGACTGTGTCTATGGTGCTTAGGTAACATCATCATTATTTCAATGGCACTTTGGTCACACATACACTGTGTCTATGGTGCTTAGGTCACATAATCGCTGTTTCAATGGTTCTTTGGTCACACTTTCACTGTTTTTATAGTGCTTAGGTCACATTATCACCTTTTCAATGGTGCTTTGGTGACACTTTCACTGTGTCTATGGTGCTAAGGTCACATTATCACTGTTTCAATGGTGCTTTGGTCACACCTTCATGATGTCTATGGTGCTTAGGTCACATAACCACTATTTGAATGGTGCTTTGGTCACTCTTTCTCTGTGTCTATGGTGCTTAGGTCACTTAATCATTGTTCCAATGGCGCTTTGGTCACACTTTCACTGTGTATATGGTGCTTAGGTCACATTAGCACTGTTTTATTGATGCTTTGGTCACACTTTCACTATGTCTATGGTGCTTTGGTCGTATAATCACACTTTCAATGGTGCTTTGGGCACACTTTCACTGTTTCTATGGTACTTTGATCACATTATCATTGTTTCAATGGTGATTTGGTCACACTTTCATCGTGTCTATGGTGCTTAGGTCACAATATCACTGTTTCAATGGTTCTTTGGTCACACTTTGGTTGTGTTTATGGTGCTTAGGTCACATTATCACTGTTTCAATGGTACCTTGGTCACACTTTTACTGTGTCTACGGTGCTTAGGTCATATCAACCCTGTTTCAATAGTCATTTGGTCACACTTTCACTGTGTCTATGGTGCTTTAATAACATTCTCTCTCGTTCAATGGTTTTTTGGTCACACTTTAACTGTGTCTATTGTGCTTAGGTTGCATTATCACTGTTTCAATGGTGCTTTGGTCACACTTTCACTGTGTCTATGGTGCTTAGGTCACATCATCACTGTTTGAATGGTTCTTTGGTCACACTTTCACTGTGTCTATGGTGCTTAGGTCACATCATCACTGTTTCAATGGTGCTTTGTCACACTTTCACTGTGTCTATGGTGCTTTGGTCACATCACACTATTTCAAAGGTACTTTGGTCACACTTTCACTGTGTCTATAGTGGATAGGTAACATTATCACTGTTTCAATGGTGCTTTGGTCTCACTTTCACAGTGTCTATGGTACATAGGTCACATTATCACTGTTTCAATGGTGCTTTGGTCACCATTTCAAGGTCGCTATGGTGCTTATGTCACATCATCACTGTTTCAATGGTGCTTTGTCACACTTTCACTGTGTCTATGGTGCTTTGGTCACATTATCACTATTTCAAAGGTGGTTTGGTCACACTTTCACTGTTTCTATAGTGGATAGGTCACATTATCACTGTTTCAATGGTGCTATGGTCTCACTTTCACAGTGTGTATGGTACATAGGTCACATTATCACTGTTTCAATGGTGCTTTGGTCACCCTTTCACGGTCGCTATGGTGCTTAGGTCACGTCATCACTGTTTCAATGGTGTTTTGCCACACTTCCACTGTGTCTATGGTGCTTTGGTCACATTATCACTGTTTCAAAGGTGCTTTTATCACACTTTCACTGTGTCTATGGTGCTTAGGTCACATTATTAGTGTTTCAATGGTTCTTTGGTCAAACTTTCCCTTTGTCTATGGTTCTTTAGTCACATTATCATTGTTTCAATGGTGCTTTGGTCTTACTTTCACTGTGTCTATAGTGTTTAGGTCACATTATCACTGTTTCAATGGTGCTTTGGTCAAAATTTCACTGTGGCTATTGTGCTTAGGTCACACTATCATTATTTCAATGGTTCTTTGGTCACACTTTCATTGTGTCTGAGGTGCTTAGGTCACATTATGACTGTTTCAATGGTGCTTTGGTCATACATTCACTGTGTCTATGGTGCTTAGGTCACATTTTCAATATTTCAATGGTGCTTTGGTCAGACTTTCACTATTCTATGGTGCTTTAGTTGCATTGTCACTGTTTCAATGGTACTTTGGTCACATTTTCACTTGGTGTATGGTGCTTAGGTCACGTAACCAGTGTTTCAATGGTGTTTTGTTCACATTTTCATTGTTTCTTATGTGCTTATGTTACATTATCACTGTTTCAATGGTGGTTTGGTCACACTTAGACTGTGTCCATGGTGCTTAGGTCACATCATCATTGTTTCAATGGTGCTTTGGTCACAATTACACTGTTTCTATGGTGCTTAGGTCACAAAATCACTGTTTCAATGGTTCTTTGGTCACACGTTTACCGTGTCTATGGTGTTTTAGTCACATTATTACGGTTTCAATGGTGCTTTGGTCACACTTTCACTGTGTTTATAGTGGTTAGGTCACATTATTACTGTTTTAATGGTGCTTTGGTCACACTTTCACTGTGTCTATGGTGCTAAGGTCACATTATCACTGTTTCAATGGTGCTTTGGTCAAACTTTCACTGTGTCCATTGTGCTAAGGTCACATTATCACTGTTTCAATCGTGCTTTGGTCACACGTTCACTGTATCTATGGTACTTTAATCACATTATCACTGTTTCAAGGGTGCTTTGGTCACACTTTCACTTTATCTTTGGTGCATAAGTCACATGAACCCTGTGTCAATGGTGATTTGGTCACAGTTTCACTGTGTCTATGGTGCTTAGGTCACATTATCACTTTTTCAATGGTTCTTTGGTCACAATTTCATTGTTTCTAAGGTGCTTAGGTCACATTATCACTGTTTCAATGGTACTTTGGTCACACTTTCACTGTGTCTATGGTGCTTAGGTCACATTATCACTATTTCAATGGTGCTTTGGTCACACTTTCACTCTATGGTGCTTAGATAAAATCATCATTGATTCAATGGTGCTTTGGTCACATTTTCACTATGTCTATGGTGCTTTGGTCACAATATAAATACTTCAATGGTGCTGTAGTCACATTTTCGTGGTGTCTTTTGTGCTTCAGACACATTATCATTGTTTGAGTGGTGCTTTGGTCACACTTTCACTTTGTCTATGGTGCTTTGGTCACATTATCACTGTATTAATTGTTCTTTGGTCATACTTTCACTATGTCTATAGTGCTTGTCACATTATCACCATTTTAATGGTGCTTTGGTCACACTTTCACTGTGTCTATGGTGCTTTGATCACATTATCACTATTTCAATGGTGCTTTGGTCATACCTTCACTGTGTCTATGGTGCTTAGGTTACATTATCAATGTTTTAATGGTGGTTTGGTCAGACCTTCACTTTTCCTATGGTGCATTGGTCACATTATCACTATTTCAATATTGCTTTGGTCACTCTTTCACTGTGTCTATGGTGCTTTTGTCACATTATTACTCTTTCAATGGCGCTTTGGTCACACTTTCACTTTGTCTATAGTGCTCAGGTCACATTTATCACTGTTTCAATGGTGCTTTGGTGACACTTTCACTGTCTCTAAAGTGCTAAGGTCGCATTATCACTGTTTCAATGGTGCTTTGGTCAGAATTTCATTGTGTCCATGTTGCTGCAGTCACATTATCACTATATCAATGGTACTTTGGTCACACTTTCAGTCTGTCTAAAGAGCTTAGGTTACATTAGCCCTGTTTCCATGGTGCTTTGGTCACCCAATTATGTGTCTATGGTGCTTTAGTCACATTATCACTATTTCAATGGTGATTTGGTCACACCTTTACTATGTCTATGGTGCTTTGGTCATACTTTCACTGTGTCTATGGTGCTTAGGTCACATTGTCACTGTTTCATTGGCGCTTTGGTCATACTTTCACTGTGTCTATGGTGTTTAGGTCACATCATCATTCTTTGAATGGTACTTTGGTCACACTTCCACTGTGTCTATGTTACTTAGGTCACATTATCACTGTTTCAATAGTACTTTGGTCCCACTTTCACTATGGCTATGGTCCTCACGTCACATTATCACTGTTTCAATGGTGCTTTGGTCACATTTTCATTGTGTCTATGGTGCCTAAAACACGTTCTTACTGTTTCAATGGTGCTTTGGTCACACGTTTACAGCGTCTATAGTCCGTTGGTCACATTATTACTGTTTCCATGGTACGTTGGTCACAATTTCACTGTGTCTATGGTACTTAGATCACATTTTCACGGTTTCAATGGTGCTTTGGTCACACTTTCACTGTGTCTATAGTGGTTAGGTCACATTATCACTGTTTGAATTGTGCTTTGGTCATACTTTCAGTATGTCTATAGTGGTTAGGTCACATTATCACTGTTTTGATGGTGCTTTGGTCCCAAGTTCATTGTGTCTATGGTGCTAAGGGCACATTGTCACTGTTTCAATGGTGCTTTGGTCACACCTTCATGATGTCTATGGTGCTTAGGTCACATGATTACTGTTAAGATGGTGCTTTGGTCACGCTTTCTCTATGTCTATGGTGCTTAGGTCACACAATCATTGTTCCAATGGTGCTTTGGTCACACTTTCACTGTGTATATGGTGCTTAGGTCACGTTATCACTGTTTTAATGATGCTTTGGCCACACTTTCAGTATGTCTATGGTGCTTTGGTCATACAATCACTGTTTCAATGGTGCTTCTGTCACACTTTTATTGTGTCTATGGTGCTTAGGTCACATTGTCACTGTTTCAATGGTTCTTTGGTCACACTTTCATCGTGTCTAAGGTGCTTAGGTCACAGTATCAGTGTTTCAATGGTGCTTTGGTCACACTTTTATTGTGTCTATGGTGCTTAGGTCACATTAACCCTGTTTCAATATTGCTTTGGTCACACTTTCACTGTGTCTATGGTACGTAGGTCACATTATCACTGTTCCAATGGTGCTTTGGTCACCCTTTCATGGTCGCTATGGTGCTTAGGTCATATATTCATTGTTTCAATGGTGATTTGTCACACTTTCACAGTGTCTATGGTGCTTAGGTCGCATTATCCCTGTTTCCATGGTTCTTTGGTGAAACTTTCACTTTGTCTATGGTGCTTTAGTCACGTTATCACTGTTTCAGTGGTGCTTTGGTCACACTTGCCCTGTGTCTATAGTGGTTAGTTCACATTATCACTGATTCAAAGGTTATTTGGTCACACTTTCACTGTGTCTATAGCGCCTAGGTCACATGATCACTATTTCAATGGTGCTTTGGACACACTTTCATTGTGTCTATTGTGCTTAGGTCACAATATCACTGTTTCAATGGTTCTTTGGTCACACTTTCATTGTGTCTGAGGTGCTTAGGTCATATTATCACTGTTTCAATGGTGCTTTGGTCACACTTTCACTGTGTCTATGGTGCTTTAGTCACATTATCACGGTTTCAATGGTGCTTTGGTCACACTTTCAATTTGTCTATAGTGGTTAGGTCAAATTATCACCGTTTTCATCGTGCGTTGGTCACACTTTCACTGTGTCTGTAGTGCTTAGGTCACATTATCGCAGTTTCAATGGTGCTTTGGTCACACTTTCACTGTGCCTTTAGTGCTTAGGTCACATTATCACTGTTTCTTTGGTGCTTTGGTCACACTTTCACTGTTTCTATGGTTCTAAGGTCACATTACAACCGTTTCAGTGGTGCTTTGGTCACACTTTCATGATGTCTATGGTGCTTAGGTCACATAATCATTGTATCAATGGTGCTGTGGTCACGCTTTCACTGTGTCTATGGTGCTTTGGTCACATTATCACTGTTTCAAAGGTGATTTGGTCATACTTTCACTGAGTCTATGGTGCTTAGGTCACATTATCACTGTTTCAATGATGCTTTGGTCACGCTTTCAATATGTCTCCGGTGCTTTGGTCATATAATCACTGTTTCAATGGTGCTTTGGTAACACTTTCACTGTGTCTATCGCACTTTAATCACATTATCACTGTTTCAAGGGTGCTTTGGTCACACTTTCACTGTGTCTATGGTGCTTAGGTCATATGAACCCTGTTTCAATGGTGCTTTGGTCACATTTTCACTTTTTCTATGGTGCTTGAATCACATTATCACTACTTCAATGGTTCTTTGGTCACACTTTCATTGTTTCTAAGGTGCTTAGGTCACAATATCACTGTTTCAATGGTGCTTTGGTAACACTTTCGCTGTGTCTCTGGTGCTTAGGTCACATGATCACTATTTCAATGGTGCTTTGGTTAGACTTTTACTTTGTCCATAGTGCTTAGGTCACATTATCGGTGTTTTAATGGTGCTTTGGTCACACTTTCACTGTCTATGGTGCTTTGGTCACATTATCATTGTCCCAATGGTGCTTTGGTCACATTTTCACTGTGTCTATAGTGCTTGGGACACACTATCATTGTTTCAGTGGTGCTTTGATCAAACTTTCACTGTGTGTAAGGGGCCTAGGTCACATCATCTGTGTTTAAATGGTGCTTTGGTCACACTTTCACTGTGTCTATGGTGCTTTGGTCACATTATCACTGTATTAATGGTTTTTTGGTCACACTTTCACTGTGTCTACAGTGCTTGTCATTTTATCGTTGTTTCAATGGTGCTTTGGTCACACTTTCACTGTGTTTATGGTGCTTAGGTTATATTATCACTGTTTTAATGGTGGTTTGGTCACACCTTCACTGTGTCCATGGTGCTTTGGGCACATTATCACTATTTCAATGTTGCATTGGTCACTCTTTCACTATGTCTATGGTGCTTTGGTCACATTATTATTGTTTCAATGGTGTTTTGGTCACACTTCTTATGTGTCTGTGGTGCTTATATCACATTATCACTATTTCAATGGTTCTTTGGTCACACTTTCACTGTGTTTATGGTGCTTTTGTCACATTATCACTGTTTCAATGGTGTTTTGGTCACACCTTCACTGTGTCTTTAGTGCTTAGGTCACATTTATCACCGTTTCAATGGTGCTCTGGTGACACTTTCACTTTGTCTATAGTGCTAAGGTCACATTATCATTGTTTAAATGGTACTTTGGTCACACTTTCACTGTGTCTATGGTGCTTAGGTAACATTCTCATTATTTCAATGGTGCTTTGGTTACACTCTCAATTTCTCTATGGTGGCTACATCACATTATCACTGTTATTTTTCATGCTTTGGTCACACTTTCACTGTGTCTATGGTGCTTTGGTTGTATAATCACTGTTCCAATGGTGCTTTGGTCACACTTTCACTGTGTCTATGGTACTTAGGTCAAATTATCACTTCTTCAATGGTTCTTTGGTCACACTTTCATTGTGTCTAAGGTGCTTAGGTCACATTATCATTGTTTCAATGGTGCTTGGTCACTCTTTCACTGTGTCTATGGTGGTTAGGTTAAATTATCATTGCTTCAATGGTTCTTTGGTCACATTTTCATTGTGTTTAAGTTGCGTAGGTCACATTATCACTGTTATGGTACTTTGGTCACAACTTCATTGTGTCTATGATGCTTTGGTCACATTATCACTTTTTCAGTAGTGCTTTGGTCACACTTTCACTGTGTCTTTAGTGCTAAGGTCTCAATATCACTGTTTCAATGGTGCTTTGGTCACACTCTCATTGTGTCTATGGTGTTCAGGTCACATTATCCCTGTTTCAATTGTGCTTGGGTAACAGTTTCACTGTGTCTATGGTGCTTTAATCACATTATCACTGTTTCAATGGTGCTTTGGTCACACTTTCACTGTTTCTATGGTGCTTATGTCACATTATAACTCTGTGAATGGTGCTTTGGTCACACTTTCACCTTTTTTATGTTGCTTAGGTCACATTATCACTGTTTCAATGGTGCTTTGGTCATACTTTCACTTTTTTTATGGTGCTTTAATCACGTTATCACTGTTTCAATGGTGCTTTGGTCACACTTTTACTGTGTCTATGGTGCTTATGTCACATTATCACTCTTTCAATGGTGCTTTGGTCACACTTTCACCTTTTTTATGTTGCTTAGGTCACATTATCACTGTTTCAATGGTGCTTTGGTCACACTTTTACTGTGTCTATGGTGCTTAGGTCACATTATCACTGTTTCAATGGTGCTTTGGTCATACTTTCACTTTTTTTATGGTGCTTTAATCACGTTATCACTGTTTCAATGGTGCTTTGGTCACACTTTTACTGTGTCTATGGTGCTTATGTCACATTATCACTCTTTCAATGGTGCTTTGGTCACACTTTCACCTTTTCGATGGTGCTTAGGTTACATTATCACTGTTTAAGTGGTGCTTTGGTCACACGTTTACTGTGTCTACGGTGCTTAGGTCACATTATCATCGTTTCAATTGTGCTTTGGTCACTTTCTCACTATTTCAATTGTGGTGTGGTCACACTTTCACTGTTTCTATAGTGCTTAGGTCACAATAGCACTGTTTTAGTGGTCATTTGGTCACACTTTCACTGTGTCTAAGGTACTTAGGTTACATTATTAGTGTTTAAATGGTGCTTTTGCCACACTTTCACCGTGTTTGTGGTGCTTTGGTCACATTATCACTGCTTTAATGGTGCTTTGGTCACACTTTCACTATGTCTACATTGCGTAAGTCACGTTATCACTATTTCAATGGTGCTTTGGTCACACTCCACTATGTCTATGGTGCTTTGGTCATATTATCACTGTTTCAATGGTGCTTTGGTTATACTTTAACTCTGTCTATGGTGCTTATGTCACATTATCACTGTTTCAATGGTGCTTTGGTCACACATTCACTGTGTCTATGGCGTTTTGGTCACATTATCACTGTTTCAATGGTTCTTTGGTTACAATTTTATTGTGTCTACAGTGCTTAAGTCACATTATCACTGTTTCAATGGTGCTTTGGTCACACTTTCATTATGTCTATGGTGCCTTAGTCACATTATCACTGTTCAATGGTGCTTTGGTCACAATTTCACCGTGTCTATGGTGCTTAGGTCACATTATGACTGTTTTGATGGTACTTTGGTGATACTTCTCTGTTTCTATGGTGCTTAGGTCACCTTTTCACTGTTCAAATGGTGCTTTGGTCACACGTTCATGTGTCTATGGTGCTTTGGTCACATTTTGATTATTTCAACGGTGCTTTGAGCACACTTTCTCTTCTTCTATGGTGTTTAGGTCATATTATCACTGTTTCAATGGTGCTTTGGACGCACCTTCACTGCGTCTATGGTGCTTTGGTCACATTATCACTTTTTCAATCATGCTTTGGTGACAATTTTGCAGTGTTGATGGTGCTTAGGTCAGAATATGACTGTTTCAATGGTGCTTTGGTCATACATTCACTGTGTCTATGGTGCTTTTGTCACATTATCACTGTTTTAATGGTGCTGTGGTCATACATTCACCGTGTCTATGGTGCTTTGGTCAGATTATCACTGTTTTAATGGTGCCATGGTCACACTTTCACTGTGTCTACAATGCTTAAGTCACATTTTCATTGTTTCAATGGTTCTTTGGTCACATTTTCACTGTGTCTATGGTGCTTTTGGTCAAATTATCACTGTTTTAATGGTGCTTTGTTCACACTTCCACTGTGTCTATGGTGCTTGAGTTACATTATCACTGTTTCAATGGTGCTTTGGTCACATGTTCCGTGTGTCTATGGTGCTTAGGTCACATTATCATTGTTCCAATGGTGCTTTGGTCACACTTTCACTGTGTCTATGGTGCTTTGGTCACATGATTTCCTTTTCAATGGTACTTTAGTCACACTTTCACTGTGTCTATGGAGCGTATGTCACATTATCATTATTTTAATGGTGCTTTGGTCACACTGTCATTGTGTCTACAGTGCTTAGGTCACATTATCGCCGCTTCAATGGTGCTTTGGTCACAATTTTACTGTGTCTATGGTACTTAAGTCACATTACCACTCTTTCAATGGTGCTTTAATCATACTTTCACTGTGCCTATGGTGCTTTGGTCACATTATCACTGTTTCAATAATGCTTTGGTTATACTTTAACTGTGAGTATGGTGATTAGGTTACATTATGACTGTTCAGATGGTACTTTGATCATACTTTTACCGTGTCTTTGGTGCTAAGGGCACATATTTTCTGTTTCAATGATACTATGGTCACATTATCACTGTTTCAATGGTATGTTGGTCCCATTATCACTGTTTCAATGGTGCTTTGGTCAAACGTTCACTATGTCTATGGTGCTTTGGTCTCATTATATTGTTTCAATGGTGCTATGGTCACACGTTCACTATGTCTATGATACTTAGGTCACATAATCACTGTTTCAATGCTGTTTTGGTCACATTTTCACCGTGTCCATGGTGCATAGGTCACAATATAACTGTTTTGATGTTACTTTGGTCACACTTTCACAGTGTCTATGGTGCTTGGGTCACATTATCACTGTTTGAATGGTGCTTTGGTCACACTTCCATGCGTCTATGGTGCTTTTGTCATATTATCACTCTTTCAATGGTGCTTTGGTCACATGTCACTGTGTCTATGGTGCTTAGGTCACATTATCACTGTTTCAATGGTGTTTTGGTCACACTTCCACTGTGTCTATGATACTTAGGTCACATTATCACTGTTTCAATGGTGCTTTGGTCACATTTTCACTTTGTCTATGGTGATTTGGTCACAATATCACTGCTTCAATTGTGCTTTGGTCACACTTTCACTTTGTCTATAGTGTTTAGGTCACATTATCGATGTTTCAAAGGTGCTTTGGTCACACTTCTACTATTTCTATGTGGCTTAGGTTGCATTATCACTGTTTCAATGGTGCTCTGGTGACACTTTTAATGTGTCTATGGTGATTAGGTCACATTATCACTGTTTCAATGGTGCTTTGGACACAATTCATTGTGTCTATGGTGTTGAGCTCGCATGATCACTATTTTAATGGTGCTTTGGTCACACTTTCACTGTGTCCATGGTAGTTAGGTCACATGATCTTTGTTTTAATGGTGCTTTGGTCACACTTTCACTGTGTCTATGATGCTTAGGTCACATTATCACTGTTTCAATGGTGCTTTGGTCACACTTTCACTGTGTCTATGCTACTTAGGTTACATTATCACTTGTTCAATGGTGCTTTGGTTACACTTTCGTTGTGTCTATGGTGCTCAAGTCACATGATCACTGTTAAAGGGTGCTTTGGTCACAGTTTCACTGTTTCCATGATGCTTAGGTCATAATATCACTATTTTAATGGTGCTTTGGTCACACTTTCACTGTGTCTATGGTGCTTAGGTCACATTATCACTGTTTCAATGGTGCTTTGGTCACACTTTCACTGTGTCTATGCTACTTAGGTTACATTATCACTTGTTCAATGGTGCTTTGGTCACACTTTCGTTGTGTCTATGGTGCTCAAGTCACATGATACCTGTTAAAGGGTGCTTTGGTCACACTTTCACTGTGTCTTTGCTGCTTAGGTCACATTATCACTGTTTCAATGGTACTTCATTCACACGTTCACTATGTCTATAGTGCGCAGGTCACATTATCACTGGTTCAATGGTTCTTTGGTCACACTTTCGCTGTGTCTATGGTGATTTAGTCACAATATCATTGTTTCAATGGTGCTTCACTCACACGTTCACAGTTTCTATGGTGTGTAGGTCACATTATCACTGTTTCAATAGTTCTTTGGTCACACTTTCACTGTGTCTTTAATGCTTAGGTCACATTACCACTGTTTCAATGGTGCTTTGGTTACACTTTCACTTTGGCTTTAGTGCCTAGGTCACATTATCGCTGTTTCAAAGGTGCTTTGGTCACACTTTCACTATTTCTGTGGTGCTTAGGTTGCAATATCATTGTTTCAATGGTGTGTTGGTCACACTTTCACTGTGTCCATGGTGCTGAGGTCACCTGATCACTATATTAATGGTGCTTTGGTCACACTTTCACTATGTCTATGGTGCTTAGGTCACATTATCACTATTTCAACGGTTCTTTGGTCACACTTTCACTGTGTCTATGGTGCTTTAGTCACATTATCACTATTTCAATGGTTCTTTGGTCACACTTTGACTGTGTCTATAATGCTTAGGGCATAATATTTCTGTTTCAATGGTGCTTTGGTCACAATTTCACTTTGTCTATAGTGCTTAGATCACATAATCGCTATTTCAAAGGTGCTTTGGTCACACTTTCACTATTTCTGTAGTGCTTAGGTTGCATTATCACTGTTTCAATGGTGCTTTGGTCAGACTTTCACTGTGTCCATGGTGCTTAGGTCACATTATCACTGTTTCAATGGTGTCTTGGTCACACGTTAACTGAGTCTATGGTACTTAGGTCACATTATCACTGTTTCAATGGTGATTTGGTCACACTTGCACTGTGTATATGGTGCTTTGGTTTCATTATCATTGTTTCGATGGTGCTTCGGTCAAACTTTCACTGTGTCTATGGTGCTTAAGTCACATTGTCACTGTTTCAATGGTGTTTGTGTCACACTTTCACTGTGTCTATGGTGCTTAGGTCATGTCATCACTCTTTCAATTGGGCTTTGGTTACACTTTCACTGTGTTTGTGGTGTGTAGGTTACATTATCATTGTTTCTATGGTGCTTTGGTCGCACGTTAATGTGTCTATGGTGCTTAGGTCACATAATCACTGTTTCAAAGGTGCTTTGGTCACACTTTCACTTTGTCTATGGTGCTAAGGTCACATTATTAATTTTTCAGTTGTGCTCTGGTCACACTTTCACTTTGTCTATGGCGCTTTGGTCACATTATCGCTGTTTTAGTGGTGCTTTGGTCATACTTTCACTGTGTTTTTGGTGCTTAGGTCACATTATCACTGTTTTAATCGTTCTTTCGTCACACTTTCATTATGTCTACGGTGTTCAGGTCACATTGTCACTGCTTTTATGGAGCTTTGGTCACACTTTCGCTGTGTCTATATTGCTTAGGTTACATTATAATTAGTACAATGGTGCTTTGGTCACGCTTTCAATATGTCAATGGTACTTAGGTCAAATTTTCACTGTTTCAACGATGCTTTGGTTACACATTTACTGTTTCTATGGTGCTTAGGCCACATTATCACTTTTTCAATGGTGCTTTGGTCACACTTTCACAGTGTCTATAGTGCTCAAGTCACATTATCACTACTTCATTGGTGTTTTGGTCACACCTTCACTGTGTTTATGGTGCTTTGATCACATTAAAACTGTTTCAATGGTGCTTTTGTCACACTTTCACTGTGTTTGTGGTGCTTTGGTCACATTATAACTGTTCGGATGGTACTTTGGTCACGCTTTCACTGTGTCTATGGTGCTAAGGTCACATTATCACTGATTCAATGGTGCTTTGGTCACACTTTCATGTGTCTATGGTGATTTGGTCACATTATCACTGTTTCAATGGTGCTTTGGTCACACTTTCACAACGTCTATGGTGCTCAGGTCACATCATCACTGCTTTCATAGTGTTTTGGTCACACTTTTATTGTGTCTATGGTGCTTATGTTATATTATCACTGTTTCAATGGTGATTTGGTCACACTTTCACTGTTTCTATGGTGCTCAGGTCACATTCTCACTGTTTGAATGGTGCTTTGGTCACACTTTCACTATGTCTATGGTACTTAGGTCACATTATCACTGTTTCAATGGTGCTTTGGTCACACTTTCACTGTGACTATGGTGCTTTGGTCACATTATCACTATTTCAAAAGTGCTTTGGCCATACGTTCACAATGTCTATGGTGCTTAGGTCACATTATCATTGCTCCAATAGTGCTTTGGTCACACTTTCACTGTGTCTATGGTGCTTTAGTCACCGTCTCACTATTTTAGTGGTGCTTTGGTCACACTTTCACTATGTCTATGATGCTTAGGTCACATTATCACTGTTCTAATGGTGCTTTGGTCACACTTTCACTGTTTCTATTGTGCTTAGGTCACATTATCACTTTTTCAACGGTGCTTTGGTCACACCTTCACTTTGTCTATGGTACTTGGGTCACATTATCACTGTTGCAATGGTGATTTGGTCACATTCTCACTGTGTCCATGGTGCTTAGGTCACATTATCACTTTTTCAATGGTGCTTTGGTCACACTTTCAATTTGTCTATGGTACTTAGGTCACATTACCACTATTTCACTGGTGCTTTGGTCAAACTTTGCTATGGTTCTTTGGCTTCATTTATATTGTTTCAATGGTGCTTGTCACACTTTCACTTTGTCTATGGTGCTTTGGTCACATTCTCAATGGTGCTTTGGACACACTTTCACTGTGTCTATTGAGCTGTGGCCACATTACTACAGTTTTTAATGGTATTTTGGTCACACTCTCACTGTTTCTATAGTTCTTAGGTCATATGATCTCTATTTCAATGTTTCTTTGGTCACACTTTCACTGTGTCTATTGTGCTTTGGTCACATTTTCACTGGTTCAATGGTGCTTTGGTCACACTTTCACTGTGTCTATGGTGCTTAGGTCACATTGTCACTGTTTTAATGGTACTTTGGTCACACTTTCACTGTGTCTATGGTTCTTAGGTCACATTATCACTGTTTCGATGGTACTTTGGTCACACTTTCAGTATGTCTATGGTACGTAGGTAACATTACCACTATTTCAATGCTGCTTTGGTCACACTTTCACTGTGACTATGGTGCTTTAGTCACATTATCAGTGTTTCAATGGTGGTTTGGTCACACTTTCACTGTGTCTATGATGCTTAGGTCACATTATCACTCTTTCAATAGTGCTTTGGTCAGACTTTCACTGTGTCTATGGTGCTTAGGTCATATTATCACTTTTTCAATGGTGCTTTGGTCACACCTTCACTTTGTCTATGGTACTTAGGTCACATTATCTCTGTTGCAATGGTGATTTGGTCACATTTTCACTGTGTCCATGGTGCTTAGGTCACATTTTCCCTTTTTAATGGAGCTTTGTTCACACTTTCAATTTGTCTATGGTACTTAGGTCACATTACCTCTATTTCACTGGTGCTTTGGTCACACTTTGCCATGGTTCCTTGGTTTCATTTATACTGTTTCAATGGTGCTTGTCACACTTTTACTTTGCCTATGGTGCTTTGGTCACGTTATCACTGTTTCAATGGTCCTTTGGACATACTTTCACTGTGTCTATTGAGCTGTGGTCACATTATTACAGTTTTTAATGGTATTTTGGTCACAATTTCACTATTTCCACAGTTCGTAGGTCATATTATCTCCGTTTCAATGTTTCTTTGGTCACACTTTCACTGTGTCTATTGTGCTTTGGTCACATTTTCA
>SZWC01006488.1:33619-83686 GCA_023375785.1 Penium margaritaceum
GTTTCAATGTTTCTTTGGTCACACTTTCACTGTGTCTATTGTGCTTTGGTCACATTTTCACTGGTTCAATGGTGCTTTGGTCACACTTTCACTGTGTCTATGGTGCTTAGGTCACATTATCACTGTTTTAATGGTACTTTGGTCACACTTTCACTGTGTCTATGGTTCTTAGGTCACATTATCACTGTTTGGATGGTGCTTTGGTCACATTTTCAGTATGTCTATGGTACTTAGGTAACATTACCACTATTTCAATGCTGCTTTGGTCACACTTTCACTGTGACTTTGGTGCTTTGGTCACATTTTCAGTGTTTCAATGGTGATTTGGTCACCCTTTCACTGTGGCTACGGTGCTTTGGTCACATTATCACTGTTTCAATAGTGCTTTGGTCACACTTTCACTGTGTCTATGGTGCTTAGGTCATATTATCATTGTTTTAGCGGTGCTTTGCTCACACTTTTACTGTGTCTAAGGTGCTTTGGTCACATCATCACTGTTCCAATGGTGCTTGGTCACACAATCACTGTGTGTATGATGCTTAGGTCACATCATCACTGTTTCAATGGTGCTTTGGTCACACTTTCACTGTGTCTATGGTGATTTGGTCACACTTTTACTGTTTCAATGATACTTTGGTCAGACTTTCACTCTGTCTATGGTGCTCAGGTCACATTATCACTGTTTTACTGCTGCTTTGGTCACACTTTCACTCTGTCCTTGGTGCTTAGGTCACATTATCACTGTTTCGATGGTGCTTTGGTCACACTGTCACTGTGTCTATGGTGCTTTGGTCACATTATCACTGTTTCAATGATGATTTGGTCAGGCTTTCACTGTGTCTATTGTGCCTTGGTCACACTATCACTATTTCAATGGTGCTCTGGTCGTACCTTCACTGTGTCTCTGGTGCTTTGGTCACATTGTCACAGTTTTAATGGTTCTTTGCTCACACCTTAACTGTGTATATGGCGCTTAGGTAACATTCTAACTGTTTCAATGGTGCTTTCGTCACACTTTCACTATGTGTATGGTGCTTAGGTCACATTATCACTGTTTCAATGGTGCTTTGGTCACACTTTCACTGTGTCTATGGTGCTTTGGTCACATTATCACTGTTTCAATAGTGCTTTGGCCAAACTTTCACAATGTCTATGGTGATTAGGTCACATTATCATTGTTTCAATAGTGCTTTGGTCACACTTTCACTGTGTCTATTGTTCTTTGGTCACATTATCACTGTTTCAACGGTGTTTTGGTCACACTTTCACTGTGTCTATGGTGCTGAGGTCACATGATCACTGTTCCAATGGTGCTTTGGTCACAATTTCACTGTTTCTATGGTGCTTAGGTCACATTATCACTGTTTCAATGGTGCTTTGGTCACACTTTCACTTTGTCTATGGTGCTTAGGTCACATTATCACTCTTTTAATGGTGTTTTGGTCACACTTTCACGTTGCCATGGTGCTTTGGTCACATAATTACTGTTTCAATGGTGCTTTTGTCACACATCCACCGTGTCTATGGTGTTTTTGTCACATTATCACTGTTTCAAAGGTACTTTGGACACAATTCTACTGTGTCTATGGTGCTGTGGTCACATTATCACAGTTTCAATGCTACTTTTGTCACACTTTCACTGTTTCTAAAGTGCTTAGGTCATATTATCACTGTTTCAATGTTGCTTTGGTCACACTTTCACTATGTCTATGGTGCTTAGGTCACATTAGCACTATTTCAATGGTGCTTTGGTCACACTTGCACTGTGTCTATGGTTCTTAGGTCACAATATCACTGTTCAATGGTGCTTTGGTCACACTTTTATGTGTCTATGGTGCTAAGGTCACGTTAGCACTGATTCAATGGTGCTTTGGTCATACTTTCACTGTGTCTATGGTTCTTAGGTCACAATATCACTATTTCTATGGTTCTTTGGTCACACTTTCACTATGTCTATGGTACCTAGGTCACATTATGACCAATTCCATGCTGCTTTGGTCACACTTTCACTGTGACTATGGCGCTTTGGTCACATTATCATTGTTTCAATGGTGGTTTTATCACACTTTAACTGTGTCTATGGTGCTTTGGCCACATTATCACTGTTTCAATGGTGCTTTGGTCACACTTTCACTGTGTGTATGGTGCTTAGGTCACATTATCACTGTTTGAATGGTGCCTTTTTCAGACTTTCACTATGTCTTTGGTGCTTAGGTCACATTATCACTGTTTCAATGGTGCTTTGGTCACACTTTTATGTGTCTATGGTACTTAGGTTACATTATCAATATTTCAATGGTGATTTGTTCACAATTTCATTGTGTCTATGACGCTTAGGTCACACTATCACCATTTCAATGGTGCTTTGGTCATACCTTCACTGTGTCTCTGGTGCTTTGGTCACATTGTCACAGCTTTAATGGTTCTTTGCTCACACCTTCACTGTGCATATGGTGCTTAGGTCACATTATCACTGTTTCAATGGTGCTTTGGTCACACTTTCACGGTGACTATTGTGCTTTGGTCGCATTATCACTGTTTCAATGGCGCTTGGGTCACACTTTCTCTATGTGTATGGTGCTTTGCTCACATTATCACTGTTTCGATAGTGCTTTGGCCATATGTTCACAATGGCTATGGTTCTTAGGTCACATTATCATTGTTTCAATAGTGCTTTGGTCACACTTTCACCGTGTCTTTGGTGCTTTTATTACATTATCACTCTTTCAATGGTGTTTTGGTCACACTTTCACTGTGTCTATGGTGCTTAGGTCACATTATCACTGTTTCATTGGTGATTTGGTCATATTTTCACTGTGGCTATGGTGCTTAGGTCACATTATCACCTTTTCAATCGTGCTTTGGTCACAAATTCACTTTATCTATGGTACTTAGGTCACATTGACTTTGTTTCAATGGTGCTTTGGTCACATTATTGCAGTTTCAATGGTGCTCTGGAGACACGTTCACTGTGTCTATGGTGCTGTGGTCACAATATCTCAGTTTCAATGGTACTTTGGTCACATTTTCACTGTTTCTCTAGTGCTTAAGTCATATTATCACTGTTTCGATGTTGCTTTGGTCACATTTTCACTGTGTCTATGGTATTTGGGTCACATTCTCACTGTTTCAATGGTACTTTGGTCACATTTTCACTGTCTATGGTGCTAAGGTCACATTATCATTGTTTTAATGGTGCTTTGGTCTCAATTTCACTGTGTCTATGGTTCTTAGGTCACATTATCACTGTTTTCATGGTGCTTTGGTCACACTTTCACAATGCCTATGGTGCTTAGGTCACATTATCACTATTTCAATGCTGCTTTGGTCACACTTTCACTGTGACTATGGTGCTTTGGTTACATTATCAGCGTTTCAATGGTGCTTTGGTCACACTTTCACTATGTCTATTGTGCTTTGGTCACATTATCACCGTTTCAATAGTGCTTTGGCCACACTATTAGAGTGTCTATGGTGCTTAGGTCACATTATCACTGTTCCAATGGTGCTTTCGTCACACTTTCAATGTGTCTATGGTGCTAAGTTTACATTATCACTGTCGAAATGGTAATTTTATCATACTTTCACTGTGTCTATGGTGCTTTGGTCACTCCAGCACTTTTTCTATGGTGCTTTGGTCACGGTTTCACCTTGTGTTTGGTGCTTAGGTCACATTATCAGTGTTTCAGTGATGCTTTGGTCACACTTTCATGTTGTCATGGTGCATTGGTCACAATATCAATGTTACAATGGTGCTTTTGTCACATTTTCACTGTTTCTATAGTGCTTAGGTCATACTATCACCATTTTAATGGTGCTTTGGTCACACTTTCACTGTGTCTATGGTGCTTTGGTCACACTCTCACTGTTTCAATGTTGCTTTGGTCACACTGTTATGTGTCTATGGTGCTTTTGTTACATGATCATTATTTCAATGGTGCTTTGGTCACAGTTTCACTGTGTCTACAACGCTTAGGTCACACTATCACTGTTTCAACAGTGCTTTGGTCAGACCTTCACTGTGTCTATGGTGCTTTGGTCACATTGTCACTCTTTTTATGCTACCCTTGTCACACCTTCATCGTGTCTATGGTGCTTAGGTCACACTATCATTGTTTCAATGGTGCTTTGGTCACACTTTCATTGTGAATATGGTGCTTTGGTCACATTATCACTGTTTCGATGGTACTTTGGTCACACTTCCACTGTGTCTATGGTGATTTGGACACATTATCACTGTTTTAATAGTGTTTTGGTCACACTTATACTGTGTCTATGGTGTTTAGGTCACATAATCACTGTTCCAATGGTACTTTGGTCATACGTTCACTGTGTCTATGGTGTTTAGGTCACATTATCACTGTTTCAATGGTGCTTTTGTCACACTTTCACTGTGTCTATGGTGTTGTCGTCACATTATCACTATTTCAATGGTGCTTTGGTCACACTTTCACTGTGTCTATGGTGCTTTGGTTACATTCTCACTGTTTCAATCGTGCTTTGGTCACACGTTCATTGTGTGTATGGTGCTTAGGTCACATAATCATTATTTCGATGGTGCTTTGGTCACACTTTTATGTGTCTATGGTGCTTTTGTTACATTATCACTGTTTCAATGGCGCTTTGGTCAGACCTTCAATGTCTCTATGGTGCTTTGGTCACATTGTCACTCTCTTAATGGTATTCATGTCATACCGTCACTGTGTCTATGGTGCTTAGGTCACATTACAACTGTTTCAATGGTGCTTTGGTCACACTTTCACAATGTCTATGGTGCTCAGGTCACATTATCACTACTTTAATGGTGCTTTGGTCACACTTTAGTTGTGACTATGGCCCTTTGGGCACATCATCACAATTTCAATAGTGCTTTGGTCACACTTTCACTGTTTCTATGGTGCTTAGGTCATATTATCATTTTTACAACGGTGCTTTGGTCACACTTTTACTGTGTCTAAGGTGCTTTGGTCACATCATCACTGTTCCAATGGTGCTTGCTCACACAATCACTGTGTGTATGGTGCTTAGGTCACATCATCACTGTTTCAATGGTGCTTTGGTCACAATTTCACTGTGTCTATGGTGCTTTGGTCACACTATTACTGTTTCAATGATGCTTTGGTCAGACTTTCACTCTGTCCATGGTGCTTAGGTCACATTATCACTGTTTTGATGCTGCTTTGGTCACACTTTCACTGTGTCCTTGGTGCTTAGGTCACATTATCACTGTTTCAATGGTGCCGCACTTTTAGACAGGCTTTTTTTGTCTATTGTGCCTAGGTCACACTATCACTATTTCAATGGTGCTCTGGTCATACCTTCACTGTGTCTCTGGTGCTTTGGTCACATTGTCACAGTTTTAATGGTTCTTTGCTCACACCTTAACGGTGTATATGGCGCTTAGGTAACATTTTAACTGTTTCAATGGTGCTTTAGTCACACTTTCACTGTGTGCATGGTGCTTAGGTCACATTATCACTGTTTGAATGGTGCTTTGGTCACACTTTCACTGTGACTATGGTGCTTTGGTCACATGATCACTGTTTCAATAGTGCTTGGGTCACACTTTCACTATGTATATGGTGCTTTGGTCACATTATCACTATTTCAATAGTGCTTTGGCCAAACTTTCAGAATGTCTATGGTGATTAGGTCACGTTATCATTGTTTCAATAGTGCTTTGGTTACACTTTCACTGTGTCTATGGTTCTTTGGTCACATTATCACTGTTTCAACGGTGTTTTGGTCACACTTTCACTGTGTCTATGGTGCTTAGGTCACGTTATCACTGTTCCAATGGTGCTTTGGTCACACTTTCACTGTTTCTATGGCTCTTAGGTCACATTATCACTGTTTCAATGGTGCTTTGGTCTCACTTTCACTTTGTCTATGGTGCTTAGGTCACATTATCACTGTTTCAATGGTGTTTTGGTGACAATTTCACGTTGCCATGGTGCTTTGGTCTCATAATTACTATTTCAATGGTGCTTTTGTCACACTTCCACTGTGTCTATGGTGTTTTTGTCGTATTATCACTATTTCAATGGTGCTTTGGACACAATTTCACTGTGTCTATGGTGCTGTGGTCACATTATCACAGTTTCAATGCTACTTTTGTCAGACTTTCACTGTTTCTATACTGCTTAGGTCGTACTATCACTGTTTCAATGATGCTGTGGTCACACTTTCACTGTGTCTATGGTGCTTTGGTCACATTCTCACTGTTTCAATGGTTCTTTGGTAACACTTTCACTTTGTCTATGGTGCTTAGGTTACATTAGCACTATTTCAATGGTGCTTTGGTCACACTTTCACTGTGTCTATGGTTCTTAGGTCTCAATATCACTGTTCAATGGTGCTTTGGTCACACTTTTATGTGTCTATGGTGCTCAGGTCACATTAGCACTGTTGCAATGGTGCTTTGGTCACACGTTCACTGTGTCTATGGTTCTTAGGTCACAATATCACTGTTTCTATGGTTCTTTGGTCACACTTTCACTATGTCTATGGTACTTAGATCACATTATCACTATTTCCATGCTGCTTTGGTCACACTTTCACAGTGACTATGGTGCTTTGGTCACGTTGTCAGTGTTTCAATGGTGGCTTTATCACACTTAAACTGTGTCTATGGTGCATTGGTCACATTATCACTGTTTCAATGGTGCTTTGGTCACACTTTCACTGTGTGTATGGTGCTTAGGTCACATTATCACTATTTGAATGGTGCTTTTGTCAGACTTTCACTGCGTCTATGGTGCTTAGGTCACATTATCACTGTTTCAATGGTGCTTTGGTCACACTTTATGTGTCTATGGTGCTTAGGTTACATTATCAATATTTCAATGGTGATTTGTTCACACTTTCATTGTGTCTATGGCGCTTAGGTCACACTATCACCATTTCAATGGTGCTTTGGTCATACCTTCACTATGTCTTTGGTGCTTTGGTCACATTATCACAGCTTTAATGGTTCTTTGCTCACACCTTCACTGCGTCTATGGTGCTTAGGTCACATTATCACTGTTTCAATGGTGCTTTGGTCACACTTTCACGGTGACTATTGTGCTTTGGTCACATTATCATTGTTTCAATGGTGCTTTGGTCACACTTTCACCGTGTCTATGGTGCTTTTTTCACATTATCACTCTTTCAATGGTGTTTTGGTCACACTTTCACTGTGTCTATGGTGCTTAGGTCACATTATCACTGTTTCATTGGTGATTTAGTCACATTTTCACTGTGGCTATGGTGCTTAGGTGACAATATCACTTTTTCAATGGTGCTTTGGTCACAATTTCACTTTATCTATGGTACTTAGGTCACATTGACTTTGTTTCAATGGTGCTTTGGTCACATTATTGCAGTTTCAATGGTACTTTGGAGGGACGTTCACTGTGTCTATGGTGCTGTGGTCACAATATCACAGTCTCAATGGTACTTTGGTCACATTTTCACTGTTTCTCTAGTGCTTAAGTCATATTATCACTGTTTCAATGTTGCATTCGTCACATTTTCACTGTGTCTATGGTATTTTGGTCACATTCTCACTGTTTCAATGGTGCTTTGGTCACACTTTTACTGTCTATGGTGCTAAGGTCACATTTTCATTGTTTTAATGGTGCTTTGGTCACAATTTCACTTTGTGTATAGTGCTTAGGCCACAATATCAGTGTTTCAATGGTGCTTTGGTCACACTTTCACGTTGTCATGGTGCTTTGGTCACATTATCAATGTTACAATGGTGCTTTTGTCACATTTTCACTGTTTCTATAGTGCTTAGGTCATACTATCACTGTTTCAATGGTGCTTTGGTCACACTTTCACGTTGTCATGGTGCTTTGGTCACATTATCAATGTTACAATGGTGCTTTTGTCACATTTTCACTGTTTCTATAGTGCTTAGGTCATACTATCACTGTTTCAATGGTGCTTTGGTCACACTCTCACTGTTTCAATGTTGCTTTGGTCACACTGTTATGTGTCTATGGTGCTTTTGTTACATGATCATTATTTCAATGGTGCTTTGGTCACAGTTTCACTGTGTCTATGACGCTTAGGTCACACTATCACTATTTCAACAGTGCTTTGTTCAGACCTTCACTGTGTTTATGGTGCTTTGGTCACATTGTCACTCTTTTTATGCTACCCTTGTCACACCTTCACCGTGTCCATGGTGCTTAGGTCACATTACGAATGTTTCAATGGTGCTCTGGTCACACTTTCACTATGTCTATGGTGCTTAGGTCACACTATCACTGTTTCAATGATGCTTTGGTCACACTTTCATTGTGACTATTGTGCTTTGGTCACATTATCACTGTTCCAATGGTGCTTTGGTCACACGTTCACTGTTTCTATGCTGCTTTGGTCACATTATCACTGTTTCAATAGTGCTTTGGCCACACTTTCACAATTTCTATGGTTCTTTGGTCACATCATCATTGTTTCAATGGTGCTTTCGTCACACTTTCATTGTGAATATGGTGCTTTTGTCACATTATCACTGTTTCAATGGTGCTTTGGTCACACTTTCACTATGTCTATGGTGATTTGGACACATTATCACTGTTTCAATGGTGCTTTTGTCACACTTTCATTGTGTTTATTGTGTTGTGGTCAGATTATCACTGTTTCAATGGTGCTTTGGTCACAATTTCACTGTGTCTATGGTGCTTTGGTTACATTCTCACTGTTTCAATGGTGCTTTGGTCACACGTTCATTGTGTCTATGGTGCTTAGGTCACATTATCACTATTTCAATGCTGCTTTGGTCACACTTCTATGTGTTTATGGTGCTTTTGTTACATTATCACCGTTTCAATGGTGATTTGGTCAGACCTTCAATGTATCTATGGTGCTTTGGTCACATTGTCACTCTCTTAATAGTATTCGTGTCATACTGTCACTGTGTATATGGTGCTTAGGTCACATTACAACTGTTTCAATGGTGCTTTGGTCACACTTTCACAATGTCTATGGTGCTCAGGTCACATTATCACTGTTTCAATGGTGCTTTGGTCTCACGTTAATTGTGACTATGGTCCTTTGGGCACATTATCAGAATTCCAACGGTGCTTTGGTCACATTATCACTGTTTCAATGGTGCTTTGGTCACACTTTCATTGTGTCTATGGTGTGTGCTCACATTATCACTGTTTCAATGGTGCTTTGGTCACACGTTCACTGTATCTATGGTCCGCAGGACACATTATCACTGTTTCAATGGTGCTTTGGTCACACTTCCTATGTTTCTATGGTGCTTTGGTCACATTATCACTATTTCAATGTTTCTTTGGTCCCATTTTCACTATTTCAATGGTGCTTTGGTCATATGATTAATGTTTCAATGGTTCTTTCAACACACTTTCAGTGTTTCTATGGTGTTTAGGTCACATTGTCACTGTTTCAATGGACCTTTGGTCACAATTACACTTTGTCTAATGTGCTTTGGTCACATAATTACTGTGTCAATGGTGCTTTGGTCACACATTCACAGTGTCTGTGGTGCTGAGGTCACAGTTTCAGAGATTAAATGGTGCTTTGGTCACATTTTCACTGTGTCCATGGTGCTTTTGTCACACTTTCACTATGTTTATGGTGCTTTGGTCAAACGTTCACTGTGTCTATGATGCTTAGGTCACACTTTCCCTATTTCAATGTTGCTTTGGTCACACCTTCACTGTGTCTATGGTGCTTAGGTCACATTATCACTGTTCCAATGGTGCTTTGGTCACGGTTCACTTTATCTATGGTGCTTAAGTGACATTATCACTGTTTCAATGGTGCTTTCGTCACACTTTCACATTGCCATGGTGCGTTGGTCACATTATCACAGTTTCAATGGTGCTTTTGTCACACGTCCACTGCGTCTATGGTGTTTTGGTCACATTATCCCATGCTGCTTTGGTCAAACTTTCATTGTTTTCTATGGGGCTTAGGTCACATTATCACTGTTTTAATGGTGCTTTGGTAACACTTTCACTGTGTCTATGGTACTTAGGTCACATTATCATTGTTTCAATGGTGCTTTAGTCACACTTTTATGTGTCTATGGAGTTTTGGTTACATTATCACTGTTTCAACAGTGCTTTGGTCACACTTTCACTATGTCTCTGGTGCTTATGTCACATTATTACTGTTTCAATGGTGCTTTGGTCATACTTTCATTGTTTCTACGGGGCTTAGGTCACATTGTCAATGTTTTAATGGTGCTTTGGTAACACTTTCACTGTGTCTATAGTACTTAGGTCACATTATTACTGTTTCAATGGTGCTTTGGTCACACTTTTATGTGTCTATGGAGCTCTGGTTACATTATCACTGTTTCAACGGTGCTTTGGTCACACTTTCACTATGTCCCCGGTGCTCAGGTCACATTATTACTGTTTCAATGGCGCTTTGGTCACACTTTCACTGTGATAATGGTGCTTTGGTCCCATGATCACCGTTTTACTGGTCCTTTGGTCACACTCTCACCGTGTCTATGTGGCTTTGGTCACAGTAGCACACTTTCAATAGTGCTTTGGCGACACGTTCACTGTGTCTATGGTGCTTAGGTCACATTATCACTGTTTCAATGGTGCTTTGTTCACTTTCACTTTGTTGAAGGTGCTTTGGTCTCATTATCACTGTTTCAATGGTGCTTTGGTCACACTTTCACTGTGTCTATGGTGCTTTGGTCACATTATGACTGCTTCCATGGTGATTTTGTCACTCTTTAACTGTGCCTACGGTGCTTAGGTCACATTATCACAGTTGAAATGGTGCTTTGGTCACACTTTCACTTTGTCTATGGTTCTTAGGTCACATTATCACTGTTTCAATGGTGCTTTGGTCACACGTTCACTGTGTCTATGGTGTTGTGGTCACATTATCACTTTTTCAATTGTGCTTTGGTCACAAATTCAGTGTTTCTGTAGTGCCTAGTTCATATTATCACTGTTTCAATGGTGCTTTGGTCACACTTTCCCTCTGTCTATGGTGCCTCGGCCACATTATCACTGTTTCAATGGTGCCTTTTGGTCACACTTTCACTATGTGTATGGTGCTTAGGTCACATTATCACTGTTTTGATGGTGCTTTGGTCACACTTTCCCTGTGTCTATGGTATTGTGGTCACATTTTCACTGTTTCAATGGTGCTTCGGTCAGACTTTCACTGTTTCTATAGTGCTTAATTCATATTAGCACTGTTTCAATGGTGATTGGTCACACTTTCACTGTGTCTATGGTCCTTTGGTCACATTAGCACTGTTTTAATGGTGTTTTGGTCACATTTTCACGGTGTCTATGGTGCTTAGGTCACATTATCACTGTTTCAAAGGTGTTTTGGTCACACGTTCACTGTGTCTATGTTGCTTAGGCCACACTATCACTGTTTCAATGGTGCTTTGGTCATACATTCACCGTGTCTATAGTGCTTCGGTCACATTGTCACTGTTTTAATGGTACTTTGGTCACACCTTCACTGTGCTTAGGTCACATGACAACTATTTCAATGGTCCCTTGGTCACACGTTCACTATGTTTATGGTACTTAGGTCACATTATCACTATTTCAATGCTGCTTTTGTCACACTTTCACTGTGACTATGGTACTTTGGTCACATTATCGGTGCTTCAATGGTGGTTTTATCACACTTTCACTGTGTCTATGTTGCTTTGGTCACATTATTACTGTTTCAATAGTGCTTTGGCAACACTATCAGAATGTGTATGGTGCTTAGGTCACATTTTCATTGTTTCAATGTTGCTTTCGTCAAACGTTCACTGTGTCTAAGGTGCTTTGATCACATTATCACTGTTTCAATGGCTTTGGTCACACGTTCACTGTGTGTGTGGTGCTTAGGTCACATTATCACTTTTTCAATGGTGCTTTGGTCAGACTTTCAATGTGTCTATGGTGCTTAGGTCACATTATCACTATTTCAACGGTGCTTTGGTCACACTTTTATGTGTCTTTGGTGCTAAGAATACATGATCACTGTTTCAATGGTGATTTGTTCACACTTTCACTATGTCTATGACGCTTAGGTCACACTATTACTATTTCAATGGTACTTTGGTCATACCTTCACTGTGTCTCTGGCGCTTTGGTCACATTGTCACAGGTTTAATGGTTCTTTGCTCAGACTTTCACTGTGTCTATGGTGCTTAGGTCACATCACAACTATTTCTATGGTGCTTTGGTCACACTTCCACTATGTCTATGGTGCTTAAGTCACATTATCACTGTTTCAATGGTGCTTTGGTAACACTTTCACAGTGAGTATGGTGTTTTGGTCACATTATCACTGTTTCAATGGTGCCTGGGTCACAATTTCACTATGTGTATGGTGCTTTGGTCACATTATGACTGTTTTGATAGTGCTTTGGCCACATTTTCACAATGTCTATGGTGCTTAGGTCACATTATCATTGTTTCAATAGTGCTTTGGTCACACTTTGACTGTGTCTATGGTGCTTTGGTCACATTGACACTGTTTCAATGGTGTTTTGGTCACACTTTCACTGTGTCTATGGTGCTTAGGTCACATTATCACTGTTCTAATGGTGTTTTGCTCACACTTTCACTGTGTCCATGGTGCTTACCTGACATTATCACTGTTTCATTGGTGATTTGGTCACATTTTCACTGTGGCTATGGTATTTAGGTCACATTATCACTTTTTCAATGGTGCTTCGGTCACAATTTCATTTTTTCTATGGTACTTAGGTCACAATAACTTTGTTTCAATGGTGCTTTGGTCACATTGTTGCAGTTTCAATGGTGCTTTGGTCACACGTTCACTGTGTCTATGGTGCGGTGGTCACGATAACACAGTTTCAATGGTACCTTGGTCACACTTTCACTGTTTCTATAGTTCTTAAGTCATATTATCACTGTTTCAATGTTGCTTTGGTAACACTTTCACTGTGTCTATGGTGCTTTGGTCACATTCTCAATGTTTCAATGGTGCTTTGGCCACACTTTCACTGTCTATGGTGCTAAGGTCACATTTAACTGTTTTAATGGTGCTTTGGTCACACTTTCACTGTGTCTATAGTTCTTAGGTCACACAATCACTGTTTCAATGGTGCTTTGGTCCCACGTTGACTGGTTCTATGACGCTTAGGTCACACTATCACTGTTTCAATGGTGCTTTGGTCAGCCCTTCACTGTCTCTATGGTGCTTTGGTCACATTGTCACTCTTTTAATGGTATTTGTGTCACATCGTCACTGTGTCTATGGTTCTTAGGTCACATTACAACTGTTTCAATGGTACTTTGGTCACACGTTAATTGTGACTATGGTGCTTTGGTCACATTATCACTATTTCAATGATGCTTTGGTCACACTTTCAATGTGTATATGGTGCTTTGGTCACATTATCAATGTTTCAATAGTGCTTTTGCCACACTTTCACAATGTCTATAGTGCTTAGATCGCATTATCATTGTTTCAGAGGTGCTTTCGTCACATTTTCACTGTGTTTGTGGTGCTTTTGTCTCGTTATCACTGTTTCAATGTTGCTTTGGTCACGCTTTCACTTTGCCATGGTGCTTTGGTGACATTATCACTGTTTCAATGGTACTTTTGTCACACTTTCACTGTGTCTATGGTGCAGTGGTCACTTTATCACTGTTTTATCGGTGCTTTTGTCACACTTTCACAGTTTCTATAGTGCTTAGGTCATATTATCAATGTTTCAATGGTGCTTTGGTCACATGTTCACTGTGTCTATGATCCTTCGGTCACATTATCACTGTCTTAAAGGTTCTTTGGTCACACTTTCATTGTGTCTATGGTGCGTTGGTCACATCATCACTGTTTCAATGGTGCTTTTGTCACATTTTCACTGTGTCAATGGTGCTTTGGTCACATTATGACTGGTTCAATGGTGCTTTGGTCACACTTTCACTGTGTCTATGGTTATGTGATCACATTATCACTGTTTCAATGGTTCTTTGGTCATTCTTGCACGTTGTCATGGTGCTTTGGTCACAATATCACCGTTTCAACGTTGCTTTGGTCACACTTTCACTGTGTCTATGGTGGTGTGGTTACATTATCACTATTTCAATGGTGCTTTGGTCATACTTTCACTGTTTCTCTGGTGCTTAGGTCACATTATCACTGTTGCGATGGTGCTTTGGTCACACTTTCATATTGCCATGGTGCTTTGGTGACATTATCACTGCTTCAATGGTACAGTTTTCACACTTACAGTATGTCTATGGTGCTGTGGTCACATTATCACTGTTTTGTTGATGCTTTGGTCACACGTTTACAGTTTCTATAGTGATTAGGTCATATTATCAATGTTTCAATGGTGCGTTGGTCACACTTTCACTATGTCTAAGGTCCTTTGGTCACATTATCACTGTTTTCATGGTGCTTTGGTCACAATTTCATTGTCTGTGGTGCTTTGGTCACATTATCACTGTTCCAATGGGGCCTTTGTAACACGTTTACTATGTCTATGGTGATGTGGTCACATTATCATTGTTTCAATGGTGCTTTAGTCACACTTTCACTGTGTCTATGGTGCAAAGGTCACATTCTCACTGTTTCAATGGTACTTTGGTCACACTTCCACTGTATTTATGGTATTTTGGTCACATTATCACTGTTTCAATGGTGCTTTGGTCACACTTTCACTGTGTCTATTGTGCTTTGGTCTCATTATCACTGTTTCAATGGTGCTTTGGTCACACATTCAATATATCTATGGTCCGCAGGTCACATGATCACTGTTTCAATGGTGCTTTGGTCACACTTCCACTGTGTCTATGGTGCTTTGGTCACATTATCACTCCTTCAATGTTTCGTTTATCCCATTTTCACAGTGTCTATCGTATTTTGGTCATATGATTAATGTTTCAATGGTTCTTTGGACACACTTTCGCTATGTCTATTGTGTTTAGGTCATATCATCACTGTTTCAATGGTGCTTTGGTCACAGTTTCACTTTGTCTAAGGTGCTTTGGTCACATTATCACTGTTTCAATGGTGCTTTGGTCACACATTCACTGTGTCTGTGGTGATGAGGTCACAAGATCACAGATTCAATGGTGCTTTGGTCACATTATCACTGTGTCAATGGTACTTTGTTCAAACGTTCACTGTGTCTATGGTGCTTAGGTCACACTATCCCTATTTCAATGGTGCTGTGGTCACACCTTCACTGTGTCTATGGTGCTTAGGTCACATTATCACTTTTTCAATGGTGCTTTGGTCATGTTTTCACTTTGTCTATGGTGCTTAAGTCACATTATCACTGTTTCAATGGTGCTTTTGTCACACTCTCACGTTGCCATGGTGCTTTGGTCACATAATCACAGTTTCAATGGTGCGTTTGTCACACGTCCATTGTGTCTATGGTGTTTTGGTCACATTATCACTTTTTCCATGCTGCTTTGGTCACACTTTCACTGTGTCTATGGTACTGTGGTCACATTATCTCTGTTTTAATGGTTCTTTGGTCACAATTTCATTGTTTCTATAGTGCTTGGGTCAGATTAGCACTGTTTCAATGGTGCTTTGGTCACACTTTCACCGTGTCTATGGTGCTTTGGTCACACTTTCACTGTTTCAATGGTGCTTTGGTCAGAATTTCACTATGTTGAAGGTGCTTAGGTCACATTACCACTGTTCTTATGGTGCTTTCGTCACACTTTCACTCTATGGTGCTTTGGTCACATTATAACTGTTTCATTGGTGCTTTGGTCACACATTTTGTGTCTATGGTACTTTGGTTACATTATCACTACTTCAATGGTTCTTTGGTCACATTTTCACTGTGTCTATGACGCTTAGGTCACACTATCACTGTTTCAATGGTGCTCTGGTCATACCGTCTTCGTGTCTATGGTGCTTTGGTCACATTATCACCTTTTCCATGCTGCTTTGGTCACACTTTCACTGTGTTTATGGTGCTTTGGTCACATTGTCACTGTTGTAATGGTACTTTGGTAACACCTTCACTGTTTATATGGTACTTAGGTCACATTACAACTGTTTCAATGGTGCTTTGGTCTCACTTTCAGTATGTCTATGGTGCTTAGGTCACATTATCACCACTTTGATGGTGCTCTTGTCACAATTTTACTGTGACTATGGTGCTTTGGTCACATTATCAAAGTTTCAATGGTGCATTGGTCTCACTTTCACTCTCTCTATGGTACTTTTGTCACATTGTTACGATTTCAATAGTGCTTTAGGTACACGTTCACTATGTCTATTGTGCTTAGGTCACATTAATATTGTTTCAATGGTGCTTTGGTCATACTTTCACAATGGTTTGGTGCTTAGGTCACATTATCACTGTTTCAATGGTACTTTGGTCACACTTACACTGTATCTATGGTTCTTAGGTCACATTATCACTGTTTCAATGGTGCTTTGGTAACACCTTCACTGTGTCTATGGTGTTTAGGTCACATTATCACTGTTTCAATGGTTTTTTTGTCACACTTTCCTTGTGTCTGTGGTGCTTTCGTCACATTATCACTATTACAATGGTGCTTCTGTCATACTTTCACTGTTTCTATGGTGCTTCGGTCACATTCTCACTGTTTCAATGGTGCTTTGGTCACACTTTCATGGTTTGTATGGTTCTTAGGTCACATTATCACTGTTGTGATGGTGCTTTGGTAATTTTATTGTATATATGGTAATAAGTTCACATTATCACTGTTTCAGGGGTACTTTGGTCACACTTTTATGTGTATATGGAGCTTTGGTTACATAATCAGTGTTTCAACGGTGCTTTGGTCACACTTTCACTATGTCTCTGGTACTTAGGTCACATTAATACTATTTCAATGGTGCTTTAGTCACACTTTCACTGTGATTATGGTGCTTTGGTCACATTATCACTGTTTCAATGGTCCTTTGGTCACACTCTCACTGTGTCTATGTGGTTTTGGTCACATTAGCACAGTTTAAACAGTGCTTTGGTGACACGTTCACTGTGTCTAAGGTGCTTTGGTCACATTATCACTATTTCAATGTTGCTTTCGTCACACTTTCACTGTGACTATGGTTCTTTGGTCACATTATCACAGTTTCAATGGTGCTTTCGTCACACTTTCACTGTGTCTATGGTGCTTTGGTCACATTATCACTGCTTCCATGGTGATTTTGTCACACTTTCACTGTGTCTATGGTGCTTGGGTCACATTATTACAGTTGAAATGGTGCTTTGGTCACACTTTCACTTTGTCTATGGTGCTTAGGTCACATTATCACTGTTTCAATGGTGCTTTGGTCACACTTTCACTGTGTCTATGGTGCTTGGGTCACATTATTACAGTTGAAATGGTGCTTTGGTCACACTTTCACTTTGTCTATGGTGCTTAGGTCACATTATCACTGTTTCAATGGTGATTTGGTCACAGTTTAACGTCGCCATGGTGCTCTGGTCACATTACTTGTTTCAAAAGTACTTTTGTCACACTTTCACTCTGTCTATGGTACTTTGGTCACATTATCACTGTTTCAATGGTGATTTGGTCACACTTTCACTGTGTCTATGGTGTTGTGGTCACATTCTCACTGTTTCAATTGTGCTTTGGTCACAAATTCACTGTTTCTATAGTGCCTAGTTCATATTATCACTGTTTCAGTGGTACTTTGGTCACACTTGCCCTGTGTATATGGTGCTTCGGTCACATTATACCTGTTTCAATGGTGCTTTTTGGTCACACTTTCACTATGTCTATGGTGCTTAGGTCACATTATCACTGTTTTCATGGTGCTTTGGTCACACTTTCAATGTGTCTATGGTGCTTAGGTCACATTATCACTGTTTCAATAGTGCTTTCGTCACACTTTCACGTTGCCATGGTGCTTAGGTCACATTATCACCGTTTCAATGGTGCTTTGGTCACACTTTCACTGTTTCTATGGTGCTTTGTTCATACTATCACTGTTTCAATGGTGCTTTGGTCACACTTTCACTATGTCTATGGTTCTTATGTCACATTATCACTGTTTAAATGGTGCTTAGGGAACACTTTCACTGTGTCTATGGTACTTAGGTCACATTGTCACTGTTTCAATGGTGCTTTGGTCACAGTTTTATGTGTCTATGGAGCTTTGGTTACATTATCACTGTTTCAACGGTGCTTTGGTAACACTTTCACTACGTCTCTGGTCCTTAGGTCACATTAATACTGTTTCAATGGTGCTTTGGTCACACTTTCACTGTGATTATGGTGCTTTGGTCACATCATCACTGTTTCAATGGTCCTTTGGTCACACTCTCAGTGTGTCAATATGGCTTTGGTCACATTACCACAGTTTCAATAGTGCTTTGGCGACACGTTCACTGTGTCTATGGTGCTAAGGTCACATTATCACTGTTTCAATGGTGCGTTGGTCACACTTTCACTTTCTCTAAGGTGCTTTTGTCAAATTATCACTGTTTCAATGGTGCTTTCGTCACACTTTCACTGTTTCTCTAGTGCCTAGTTCATATTATCACTATTTCAATGGTGCGTTGGTCACACTTTCCCTGTGTCTATGGTGCTTCGGTCACATTATCACTGTTTCAATGGTGCTTTTGGTCACACTTTCACTATGTCTATGGTGCTTAGGTCACATTATCACTGTTTTGATGGTGCTTTGGTCACACTTTCACTGTGTCTATGGTGCTTAGGTCACACTATCATTATTTGGACAGTTCTTTGGTAACACTTTCATTGTGTCTATGGTGCTAAGGTCACATTATGACTGTTTCAATGGTGCTTTGGTCACACTTTCCCTGTGTCTATGGTACTTAGGTCACATTATCACCGTTTCAATGGTGCTTTGGTCACACTTTTATGTGTCTAAGGTGCTTTGGTTAAATCATCACTGTTTCAATGGTGCTTTTGTCACACTTGCACTGTGTCTATGACGCTTAGATCATTGTTTCAATGGTGCTTTGGTCATACATTCACTATGCTATAGTGCTTTGTTCACATTGTCACTGTTTTAAGGGTATTTTGGCCACACCTTCACTGTGTCTATGGTGCTTAGGTCACATGACAACCGTTTCAATGGTGCCTTGCTCACACTTTCAAAATGTCTATGGTGCTTAGGTCACACATTCACTGTGACTATGGTGCTTTGGTCACACTTTCACTGTGACTATGGTGCTTTGGTCTCATTATCACTGTTTCAATGGTGTTTTGGTCACATTGTCACTGTTTTAAGGGTACTTTGGCCACACCTTCACTGTGTCTATGGTGCTTAGGTCACATGACAACCGTTTTTATGGTGCCTTGCTCACACTTTCAAAATGTCTATGGTGCTTAGGTCACACATTCACTGTGACTATGGTGCTTTGGTCACACTTTCACTGTGACTATGGTGCTTTGGTCTCATTATCACTGTTTCAATGGTGCTTTGGTCACATTGTCACTGTGTCTATGGTGCTTTGGTCACATTATCACTGTTTCAATAGTACTTTGGCCACACTTTAACTATGTCTATGGTTCTTAGGTCACATTATCATTGTTTCAATGGTGCTATGGTCACACTTTCACTGTGTCCAAGGTGCTTTCGTCACATTATCACTGTTTCAATGGTGATTTCGTCACACTCTCGCTGTGACTATGGTGCTTTGGTCATATTATCACTGTTTCAATGGTGCTTTGGTCACACTTCACCGGCGTTATGGTGCTTTGGTCAGATTATCACTGTTTTAATGGTGATTTGGTCACACTTTCACCTTGTCTATGGTGCTTAGGTCACATTATCACTGTTTCAATGGTGCTTTGCTCACACTTTCATTTTTTCTATGGTGCTTAGGTCACATTATCACTGTTTCAATGGTGCTTTGGTCACACTTTCACGTCACCATGGTGCTTTGGTCACATTACCACTATTTCAATGGTGCTTTGGTCACACGTTCACTATTTCTACCGTGTTGTGGTCACATTATCACTGTTTCAATGGTGCTTTGGTCACACTTTCACTGTTTCTATAGTGATTTGTTCATATTATCACTGTTTCAATGGTGCTTTGGTGACATTTTCACTATGTCTATGGTGCTTTGGTCACATTATCACTGTTTCTATGGTGCTTTGGTCACACTTTCACTGTGTCTATGGTGCTCAGGTCACATTATCACTGTTTTGATGGTGCTTTGGTCACTCTTTCACTTTGTCTATGGTACTTAGGTCAGATTATCACTATTTCAGTGGTGCTTTGGTCACAGTTTCATTGTGTCTATGGTGCTAAGGTCACATTATCACTGTTTCAATGGTGATTTGGTCACACTTTCACTGTGTCTATGGTGCGTAGGTCACATTTTCACTGTTTCAATGGTTCTTTGGTCACACTTCCACTGTGTCTAATGTGCATTGGTCACATCATCACTATTTTAATTGTGCTTTGGTCACATTTTCATTGTGTCTAAGGTTCATTGGTGATGTTATTACTGTTTCAATGGTTCTTTAGACACACTTTCACCGTGTCTATGTTGTTTAGGTCACATTATCACTATTTCAATGGTTCTTTGACCACAGTTACACTGTGTCCAAGGTGTTGTGGTCACATTACAACTGTTTCAATGGTGCTTTGGTCACACGTTCACTGTGTCTATGGTGCTTTGGTCACATTGTCACTGTGTCAATGGTGCTTTGGTCAAACGTTCACATTGTCTATGGTGATTATGTCACACTATCTCTGTTTCAATGGTGCTTTTGTAACACTTTCATTGTGTCTATGGTGCTTAGGTCATATTATCACTGTTCCAATGGTGCTTTGATCACACTTTCACTGTGTCTATGTTTCTTAGGTCTCATTATCACTGTTTTAATGGTGAGTTGGTCACACGTTCACTGTGCCTATGGTGCTTAGGTCACAATATCACTGTTCTAATGGTGCTTTGGTCACATTTTCACCGTATCTATGGTACTTTCCTCACATTATCACTGTTGTAATGGTGCTTTGGTCACAATTTCACTGTGGCAACGGTACTTAGGTCACATTATCACTGTTGTAATGGTGTTTTGTTCACACTTTCACTGTGTCTGTGGTGCTTACGTCACATTATCACTGTTTCAATGGTGCTTTGGTCACACTTTCACTTTTCCTCTAGAGCTTAGGTCGTATTATCATTGTTTCAATGGTACGGTGGTCAAACTTTCACTGTGTCGATGGTCCTTTGGTCACATTATCACCGTTTCAATGGTGATTTGGTCACACTTTCACTGTGTCTATGGTACTTTGGTCAAACTGTCACTGTTTTAATGGTACTTTGGTCACACCTTCACTGTGTCTATTGTGCTTAGGTCACATTATCACTGTTTTAATGGTGCTTTGGTCACACTTTCACTGTGTCTATGGTACTTAGGTCACACTTTCACTGTGTCTAAGGTGCTTTGGTCACATTATCACTGTTTCAATGGTGCTTTGGTCATACTTTGACTGTGACTATGGTACTTTGGTCAAATGATCACTGTTTGAATGGTTCTTTGGTCAATAGTTTACTGTATCTATGGTGCTTTGGTCACATTATCACTGTTTCAATGGTGCTTTGGTCTGACGTTCACGTCGCAATGGTGCTTTGGTCACATTATCACTGTTTCAGTGGTCCTTTTGTCACAATTTCACTGTTTCTATGGTGCTTTGGTCACATTATCACTGTTTCAATGGTGCTTTGATCACACTTTCACTGTATCTATGGTGCTGTGGGCAACATTATTACTGTTTCAATGGTTCTTTTGTCACACTTTCCATGTTTTTATTGTGCTTAGTTCATATTATCACTGTGTCAATGGTGCTTTGGTCACACTTTCATTGTTTCTATGGTGCTTTGGTCACATTATCATTGTTTCAATGGTGCTTTGGTCACGCTTTCACTTGTATATGGTGCTTAGGTCACATTATCACTGTTTTTATGGTGCTTTAGTCAGACTTTCAATGTGTCTCGGGTGCTTAGGTTACATTAACACTGTTTCAATGGTGCTTTGGTCACACTTTCACTTTGTCTATGGTGTTAAAGTCACATTATCATTGTTTCAATGGTCCTTTGGGCACACTTTCACTGTGTCTATGGTGCTTAGTTCACATTATCATTGTTTCTTTTGGTTCTTTGGTCACACTTTCATGTTGCCATGGTGCTTTGGTCACATTATCACTGTTTCAATCATGATTTTGTCACACTTTCACTGTCTATGGTGCTGTGGTCACATTGTCACTGTTTCATTGGTGCTTTCGTCACACTTTCACTGTTTCTTTAGTGATAAGGTCATATTATCACTGTTTCAATGGTTCTTTGGTCACACTTTCATTGTTTCTATGATCCATTGGTCACATTAGCACTGTTTTAATGGTGCTTGTTCATACTTTCATTGTGTCTATGGTGCTTAGGTCATATTATCACTATTACAATGGTACTTTGGTCACACTTTCACGTCGCCATGGTGGTTTGGTCACATGATCACTGTTTCAATGGTGCTTTTGTCACACTTTCACTGTGTCTATGGTGCTTTGGTCACATTATCACTGTTTCAATGGTGATTTGGTCACACTTTCACTGTGTATATGGTGCTTAGGTCACATTGTCATTGTTTCAATGGTGCCTTGGTTACACTTTCACTATGTCTATGGTGCTTAGGTCACATTACAACTGTTTCAATGGTCCTTGGGTCACACTTTCACAATGTCTATGGTGCTTAGGTCACATTATCACTGTTTCAATGGTGCTTTGGTCACACTTTCACAGTACTATGGTGCTTTGGTCACATGTTCACAATTTCAAAGGTGCTTTAGTCACACGTTCATTGTGTCTATGGTGCTTTGGTCACATTATCACTGTTTTCATGGTGATTTGGTCACACGTTCACTGCTTCTATGATGCCAATGTCACATTATCCCTGTTTTCATGGTGATTTGGTCACACGTTCACGTCGCCATGGTACTTAGGTCACATTATCATTGTTCCAGTCGTAATTTTGTCACACTTTCACTGTGTCTATGGTGCTTTGGTCACATTATCAATGTTTCAATGGTGCTTTGGTCACACTTTCATTGTGTCTATGGTGCTTTGGACATATCATTACTGGTTCAATGGTTCTTTGGACACACTTTCACTCTGTCTACGGTGTTTAGGTCACATTACCATTGTCTCAATGGTGCTTTAGTCACACGTTCACTGTGTCTATGGTGCTGTGGTCACATTATCACTGTTTTAATGGTGATTTGGTCACATGGTCACTGTGTCTATGGTGCTAAGGTCACATTATTACTGTTTCAATGGTGCCTTGGTCACACTTTCACTATGGCTATGGTACTTAGGTTACATTATCACTGTTTCAATGGTTCTTTGGTCACATTATCACTATTTCAAAGGTGCTTTGGTCACATTTTCACTGTGTCTATGGTGCTTTGGACATGTTATTACTGTTTCAATGGTTCTTTGGACACACTTTCACTCTGTCTATGATGTTTAGGTCACATTACCACGGTTTCAATGGTGCTTTGGTCACAGTTTCACTGTGTCTAAGGTGCTTTGGTCACATTATCACTGTTTCAATGGTTTGTTGGTCACAATTTAACATTGCCAGGGTGATTTGGTCACATTATCACTGTTTTTGTGGTGCTTTTGTCACACTTTCATTGGTGACTATGGTGCTTTGGTCACATTATCACTTTTTCAATGCTGCTTTGGTCACACTTTCACTGTGTCTGTGGTGCAGTGGTCACACTATCACTGTTTCAATGGTGCTTTGGTCACACAATCACTGTTACTTTAGTGCTTAGGTCATAGTATCACCATTCAATGGTGTTTTGGTCACATTTTCACTATGTCTATGGTGCTTTGGTTACATATTCACTGTTTTAATGGTGCTTTGGTCACATTTTCACTGTGTCAATGATGCTCAGGTCACATTATCATTGTTTTAATGGTGCTTTGGTCACATTTTCACTGTGTCTAGGGTGCTTTGGTCATACCTTCTTTGTGTCGATGGTGCTTTGGTCACATTGTCACTGTTCTAACTGTATTTTGGTCACACCTTAACTTTGTCTGTGGTGCTTAGGTCACATTACACCTGTTTCAATGGTGCTTTGGTCACACTTTCACTATGTCTATGGTACTTAGGTCACATTATCACTGTTTCTGTTGTGCTCAGGTCACTCTTTCACTTTGACTATGGTGCTTGGTCACATTATCACTGTTTCAATGTTGCCTTGGTCACACTTTTACTGTGTTTATGCTGCTTTGGTCACATTATCACTATTTCAATTGTGCTTTGATCACAACTTCACTGTGTCTATGGTGCTCAGGTCACATTATCACTATTTCAAAGGTGCTTTGGTCACATTTTCACTGTGTCTATGGTGCTTTGGACATGTTATTACTGTTTCAATGGTTCTTTGGACACACTTTCACTCTGTCTATGATGTTTAGGTCACATTACCACTGTTTCAATGGTGCTTTGGTCACAGTTTCACTGTGTCTAAGGTGCTTTGGTCACATTATCACTGTTTCAATGGTTTGTTGGTCACAATTTAACATTGCCATGGTGATTTGGTCACCTTATCACTGTTTCTGTGGTGCTTTTGTCACACTTTCATTGGTGACTATGGTGCTTTGGTCACATTATCACTTTTTCAATGCTGCTTTGGTCACACTTTCACTGTGTCTGTGGTGCAGTGGTCACACTATCACTGTTTCAACGGTGCTTTGGTCACACAATCACTGTTTCTTTAGTGCTTAGGTCATAGTATCACCATTCAATGGTGTTTTGGTCACATTTTCACTATGTCTATGGTGCTTTGGTTACATTTTCACTGTTTTAATGGTGCTTTGGTCACATTTTCACTGTGTCAATGATGCTCAGGTCACATTATCATTGTTTTAATGGTGCTTTGGTCACATTTTCACTGTGTCTAGGGTGCTTTGGTCATACCTTCTTTGTGTCGATGGTGCTTTGGTCACATTGTCACTGTTTTAACTGTATTTTGGTCACACCTTAACTTTGTCTGTGGTGCTTAGGTCACATTACACCTGTTTCAATGGTGCTTTGGTCACACTTTCACTATGTCTATGGTACTTAGGTCACATTATCACTGTTTCTGTTGTGCTCAGGTCACTCTTTCACTTTGACTATGGTGCTTTGTCACATTATCACTGTTTCAATGTTGCCTTGGTCACACTTTTACTGTGTTTATGGTGCTTTGGTCACATTATCACTGTTTCAATTGTGCTTTGATCACAACTTCACTGTGTCTATGGTGCTCAGGTCACATTATCACTATTTCAATGGTTCTTTGGTCACACTTTCACTGTGTGTATGGTGCTTTGGTCACATTATCACTGTTTCAATGGTGTTTTGCACACACTTTCATTGTGTCTATGGTGTTTACGTCACATTATCATGTTTTTATGGTGCTTTGGTAGCACTTTCTCTGTGAGTATGGTATTTAGGCACATTATAATTGTTTGAATGGTTTTTTGGTGATAATTTGATTGTGTCTATGGTGCTTAGGTCAAGTTATCCTTGTTCCAATGGTGCTTTCACCACACCTGAACGTTGTCTGTGGTGCTTTGGTCACATTATCACTGTTTCAATGGTGCTTTGGTCAAACTTTCACTGTGATAATGGTGCTTTGGTCACATGATCACCATTTCAATGGTGCTTTGGTCACACTTTGACCATGTCTATGGGTGGTCATATTATCACTTTGTCAATGGTGCTTTGGTTATACATTTATGGTACTTTTGTCACATTATTACTGCTTCATTGGTGCTTCGGTCACACTTTCACTGTGTCTATGGTACTTAGGTCACATTATCACATTTCAATATTGCTTTGGTCACACCTTCACTGTGTCTACGGTGCTTTTGTCACATTATCACTGTTTCAATAGTGCTTTTGCCGCACTTTCACTATGTCTATGGTGCTTAGGTCACATTATCATTGTTTTTATGGTGCTTTGGTAACACGTTCACTGTTTCTAAGGTGCTTTGGTCATATTATCACTGTTTTAATGCTGCTTTGGTCACAATTTCACTGTGACTTTGGTGCTTTGGTGACATTATCACTGTTTCAATGATGCTTTGGTCACACTATCACCTTGTCTATGGTGCTTTGGTCACATTATCACTGTGTCTATGGTTCTTAGGTCTTATTATCACTGTTTCAATGGTGCTTTGGTCACACCTTCACTGTGTCTATGGTGCTTAGGTCACATTATCACTATTTCAATGGTGCTTTGGTCACACTTTGACTAAGTCTATGGTGCTTTGGTCACAGTATCATTGTTTCAATGGTGCTTTTGTCATACGTTTTCTGTGTCTATGGTGCTTTGGTCACATTATCACTCTTCAAATGGTGCTTTCGTCACACTTTCATTGTACCTATAGCGCTTAGGTCACAATGTCACTGTTTCAATGGTGCTTTGGTCAGAATTTCACTTTGTCTATGGTGCTTAGATCACATTTTCATGTTTTGATGGTGCTCTGGTAACACTTTCACTGTGTCTAACGTACTTTGGTCACGTTATCACTGTTTCAATGGTGCTTTGGTCACACTTTTATGTGTTTATGGAGCTTTGGTCACATTATCACTGTCCCAATGGTGCTTTGGTCACACCTTCAGTGTGTCTATGGTGCTTTGGTCACATTATCACTGTTTCAATGGTGCTTTGGTCATAATTTCATTGTGCATATGGTGCTTCGGTCACATTATCACTGTTTCAATGGTGCTTTGGTCACACTTTCATTGTGTCTATGGTGCTTAGGTCACATTATCACTGTCCTGATGCTTCTTTGGTCACACTTTCACCATGTCTAAGGTGCGTTGGTCACAATATCACTGTTTCAATGGTGCTTTGGTCACACTTTCACTGTGTTTGTGGTGCTTTGGTCACGTTAGCACTGTTTTAATGGTACTTTGGTCACACCTTTGCTATGTTTATGGAGCTTTGGTCACATTATCACTGTTTCAATGGTTCTTTGGTTACACTTTGACCGTGTCCATGGTGCTTAGGTCACATTTTTACTGTTCCAATGGTTATTTGGTCATATGTTCACTGTGTCTATGGTGCTTAGGTCATATTATCACTGTTTCCATGGTGCTTTGGTCACACTTTCTTGTTGCCATGGTGCTTTGGTCGCATTATCACTGTTTCAATGGTGCTTTTGTCATACTTCCACTGTGTCTATGGTGCTTTGCTCACACTAACACTGTTTCAAAGGTGCTTTGGTCACACTTTCACTGTGTCCATTGTACTGTGGTCACATTATCACAGTTTCAATGGTGCTTTGGTCACACCTTCTCTATTTCTATAGTGCTTAGTTTATATTATCACTGTTTTAATGGTGCTTTGGTCACACTTTCACTTTGTCTATAGTGCTTTGGTCACATTATCACTGTTTCAATGGTGCTTTGCTCACACTTTCACCGTGTTTATGGTGCTTAGGTCACATTATCAAAGTTTTAATGGTGCTTTGGTCAAACGTTCACTGTGTCTATGGTGCTTAGGTCACATTATCACTGTTCCATGGTGCTTTAGTCACACGTTTACTATGTCTATGACGCTTATGGTACACTATTACTGTTTCAATGGTAGTTTGGTGACACCTTCACCATGTCTATGGTACTTAGGTCACATTACATTTGTTTCAATGGTGCTTTTGTCACACTTTTACTGTGACTATGGTCCTTTGGTCACATTGTTAATGTTTCAATGGTGCTTTGGTCACACATTCAGTGTGTCCATGGTGCATTGGTCACATTATCACTCTTTGAATAGTGCTTTGGCCACACTTTCACTATGTCTATGGTGCGTAGGTCACATTATCATTGTTTCAATGGTGCTTTGCTCACACGTTCACTATGTTTAAGGTGCTTTGGTCACATTATCACCGTTTTAATGGTGCTTTGGTCACACTTTCACTGTATCTGTGGTGCTTAGGCTACATTATCACTGTTTCAATGGTGCTTTGGTCACACTTTTACTGTGTCTATGGTGTCTGGTCACATTATCACTATTTCAATGGTGTTTTGGTCACACTTTCACTGTGTCTATGGTGCTTAGGTCACAATTTTACTGTTTCAATGGTGCTTTGGTCACACTTTTATGTGTCTATGGTGCTTTGGTCACATCATCACTGTTTTGATGGTCCGTTGGTAACACCTTCACTGTGTCTATGGTGTTTAGGTCACATTATGACTGTTTCAATGGTGCTTTGGTCACATCATCACTGTTTCAATGGTATTTCGGTCACACCTTCTCTGTGTCTGTGGTGCTTTGGTCACATCATCACTGTTGGAATGGTATTCTGGTCACACCTTCTCTGTGTCTATGGTGCTTTGGTCACATTTACACTGTTTCAATGGTGCATTGGTCACACGTTCACTGTGTATATGGTGCTTGGGTCATGTAATTGCTGTTTCAATGGTGCTTTGGTCACACCTTCACTGTGTCTATGGTATTTTGGTCACACTATCACTGTTTCAATGGTGCTCTCTTTACACTTTCAGTGTGTCTATGGCACTTAAGTCACATTATAACTGCTTCAATGCTTCTTTGGTCACACGTTCACTGTGTCTATGGTTCTTTGGTCACAATATCACTGTTTCAATGGTGTTTTGGTCACACCATCACTGTTTCTAAGGTGCTTTGGTCACACTTTCACTGTGTCTATGTTGCTTTGGCCACATTATCACCGTTTTGATGGTGGTTTGGTCACATTTCCACTATGTCAATGGTGCTTTGGTCACACTTTCACTGTGTCTATGGTGCTTAGGTCACATTATCACTGTTTGAATGGTGCTTTAGTCATACGTTTACTGTGTCTATGACGCTTATGTTACACTATCACTGTTTCAATGGTAGTTTGGTGACACCTTCACCATGTCTATGGTACTTAGGTCACATCACATTTGTTTCAATGGTGCTTTTGTCACACTTTCACTGTGACTATGGTCCTTTGGTCACATTGTGAATGTTTTAATGGTGCTTTGGTCACACTTTCAGTGTGTCCATGGTGCTTTGGTCACATTATCACTCTTTGAATAGTGATTTGGCCACAATTTCACTATGTCTATGGTGCTTAGGTCACATTATCATTGTTTCAATGGTGCTTTGGTCACACTTGCACTGTATCTCTGGTGCTTAGGTTACATTATCACTGTTTCAATGGTTCTTTGGTCACACTTTCACTGTGTCTATGGTGCTTTGGTCACAATTTCATTGTTTCAATTGTGCTTTGGTCACACGTTTATGTGTCTATGGTACTTTGGTCACATTATCACTGTTTTGATGGTCCGTTGGTAACACCTTCACTGTGTCTATGGTGTTTAGGTCACATTATGACTGTTTCAATGGTGCTTTGGTCACAGTTTTATGTGTCTATGGAGCTTTGGTCACATCATCATTGTTTCAATGGTATTTTGGTCACACCTTCTCTGTGTCTGTGGTGCTTTGGTCACATCATCACTGTTTCAATGGTATTTTGGTCACACCTTCTCTGTGTCTATGGTGCTTTGGTCACATTTCCACTGTTTCAATGGTGTATTGGTCACACTTCCACTGTGTCTATGGTGCTTAGGTCATATTATTACTGTTTCTATGGTGCTTTGGTCTGACCTTCACTGTGTCTATGGTATTTTGGTAACACTATCACTCTTTCAATGGTGCTGTATTCACAATTTCACTGTGTTTTTAGTGCTTAAGTCACATTATCACTGTTTCAATGCTTCTTTGGTCACACGTTCACTGCGTCTATGGTCCTTTGGTCACATTATCACTGTTTCAATGGTGTTTTGGTCACACCGTCACTGTGTCTAAGTTGCTTTGGCCACACTTTCACTATGTCAATTATCACCGTTTTTATGGTGATTTGGTCACACTTTCACTATGTCAATGGTGCTTTGGTCACACTTTCACTGTGTCTATGGTGATTTGGTCACATTATCATTTTGTCAATGGTGCTTTGGTCAACCTTTCATTGTGTCTATGGTGCTTAGGTCAGACTATCACTCTTTTCATAGTGCTTTGGTCACACCTTCAATGTGTCTATGGTGCTCTGGTCACATTATCATTGTTTCAATGGTGTTTTGGTCACCCTTTTACTGTGTCCATGCTGCTTAGGTCACATTATCACTGTTTCAACAGTGCTTTGGTCGCACGTTTATGTGTCTATAGTGCTTTGGTTACTTTATCACTGCTTCAATGGTGCTTTGGTTACACTTTTACTGTGTCTATGACGCTTAGTTCATACTATCACTGTTTCAAGCGTGGTTTGGTGATACCTTCACTGTGTTTTTGGTGCTGTGGTCACATTGTCACTGTTTGATGGTACTGTGGTCACACCTTCACTGTTTCGATGGTGCTAAGGTCACATTACAGCTGTTTCAATGGTGTTTTGATCACATTTTCACTTTCACTATGGTGATTTTGTCACATTATCAGTGCTTCAATGGTGCTTTTGTCACACTTTCACTGTGTCTTTGGTGCTTTTGTCACATTATCACTGTTTCAATAGTGCTTTGGCCACACTTTCACTTTGTCTATGGTGTTTAGTTCACATTATCGTTGTTTCAATGGTGCTTTGGTCACACTTTCACTGTGTCTAAGGTGCTTTGGTCACATTAGCACTGTTTCAATGTTGCTGTGGTCTCACCTTTATAGTTTCTATGGTATTTAGGTCACATTATCACTGTTTCAATGGTGCTTTGGTCACACTTTAACTGTGACTATGGTGCTTTGGTCACATTATCAATGTTTCAATGGTGCTTTTGTCACACTTTCAATGTACCTATAGCGATGCGGACACATTAGAATTGTTTCAATGGGGCTTTGGTAACACTTTCACTGTGTCTACGTTGCTCAGGTCACATTATCACTGTTCCAATGGTTCTTTGGTCACATCTTCACTGTGTCTATGGTGATTTGGTCACATTCTCACTGTTTCAATGGTGCTTTGGTCACACATTTACCGTGTCTATGGTGCTTAGGTCACATTATCAATGTTTCAATGCTTCTTTGGTCACATTTTCACTGTTTCTATGATGCTTGTATCACATTATCACAGTTTCAATGGTGTTTTGGTCACACTTTCACTGTGTCTATGGTGCTTTGGTCACATTTCCACCGTGTCTATGGTGCATTGGTTACATTATCACTGTTTCAATGGTGCTGTGGTCACACAATTACTATGTCTATGGCGCTTAGGTCACATTACCACTGTGTCATTGGTGCTTTGGTCACACTTTTACGTGTCTTTGGTGCTTTGGTCATATCATCGCTGTTTCAATGGTGCATTGGTCACACTTTCACTATGTCTGTGGTGCTTAGGTCACATTATCACTTATTCAATGGTTCTTTGGTCCCACCTTCACTGTGTCTATGGTGCTATGGTCACATTATCACTATTTCAATGGTGCTTTGGTCACAATTTCATTGTACCTATGGTGTTTTGGTCACACTATCACTACTTTAATTGTGCTTTGGTCACACTTTCAGTGTCTATGGTGCTTTGGTCACATTATCACTGTTTCAATGCTCTTTTGGTCACAGTTTCACTGTGACTATGGTACTTAGGTCACATTATCACTGTTTCAATGGTGCTTTGGTCACACTTTCACTGTGTTTATTGTGCTTTGGTTACATTATCACTGTTTCAATAGTGCTTTGGCCACACTTTCACTATGTCTATGGTGCTAAGTTCACATTATCATTGTTTTAATGGTGCTTTGGTCACACGTTTACCGTGTCTAAGGTGGATTGGTCACATTATCACTGTTTCAATGGTGCTCTAGTCACATTTCCAATGTGGCTATGGTGCTTTGGTCACACTTTCACTGTGTCTATGGTGCTTTAGTCGATTAATCACTGTTTTAATGGTGCTTTGGTCACACTTTCGCTGTGTTTATGGTTCTTTGGTCACATTATCACTGTTTCAAAAGTGCTTTGGCCACAGTTTCACTATATGGTGCTTAGGTCACATTATCATTCTTTCAATGGTGCGTTGGTCACACTTTCACTGTGTCTATGGTGCTTAGGTCACAAAACCACTGTTTCAATGGTGCTTTGGTCCCACTTTCATTGTGTCTATGATGCTCAGGTCAGATTATCACTGTTTCAATGGTGATTTGGTCACATTTTCACTGTGTCTATGGTGCGTAGGTCACATTACCACTGTTTCAATGGTAATTTGGTCACACTTTTACATTGGCATTGTGCTTTGGTCACATTATCACTGTTTCAATGGTGCTTTTGTTACACCTTCACTGTGTCTATGGTGCTTTGGCCACATTATCACTGTTTTGAAGGTACTTTTGTCACACTTTCACTGTGTCTATGGTGCTTTGGTCTCATTTTCACTGTTTCAATGGTGCTTTGGTCACACTTTCATTGTGTCTGTGGTGCTTAGGTCACATTATCACTGTTTTATTGTTGCTTTGGTCACATTTTAACTGTGTCTATGGCGCTTTGGTCACACTATCACTGTTTCAATGGTGCATTGGTTACACGTTTATTGCGTCTATGACGCTTAGGTCAGACTATCCCTGTTTCAATGGTTTTTGTCATACCTTCACTGTGTCTATGGTGCTTTGGTCATTTTGTCACTGTTTTAATGGTACTTTGGTCGCATCGTCACTGTGGCTTTGGTGCTTAGGTCACATTACAAGTGTTTCAATGGTGCTTTGGTCACACTTTCATTGTGACAATGAAGCTTTGGTCACATTATCACTATTTCAATGGTGCTCTGGTCACACTTTGCCGGTGTCTATGGCTTTTTGCTCACATTATCACTTTTTCAATAGTATTTTGGCCACACTTTCACTATGTTTATAGTGCTAAGGTCACATTATCATTGTTTCAATGGTGCTATGGTCACACTTTCACTCTGTCTAAGGTGCTTTGATCACATCATCCCTGTTTCAATGGTGTTTTGGTCACACTTTCACTGTGTTTATGGTGCTTCGATCACATTTTCACTGTTTCAATGGTGCTTTGGTCCCACTTTCACTGTGTCTATGGTGCTTAGGTCAGATTATCACTGTTTCAATGGTGATTTGGTCACATTTTCACTGTGTCTATGGTGTTTAGGTCACACTATCATTGTTTCAATGGTAGTTTGGTTACATGTTTACGTTTCCATGGTGCTTTGGTAACATTATCACTGTTTCAATGGTGATTTTGGTACACTTTCACTGTGTCTATGGTGCTTTGGTCACATTATCACTGTTTTGAAGGTACTTTTGTCTCACGTTACTGTGTCTATGGTGCTTTGGTCACACTTTCACTGTTTCAATGGTGCTTTGGTCACACTTTCATTGTGTCTGTGGTGCTTAGGTCACATTATCCCTGTTTTTATTGGCTTTGGTCACAATTTCACTGTGTCTATGGTGCTTTGGTCATATTATCACTGTTTCAATGGTGCGTTGGTTACACGTTTATTGTGTCTATGACACTTAGGTCAGACTATCACTGTTTCAATGGTGCTTTGGTCATACCTTCACTGTGTCTATGGTTCTTTGGTCACCTTGTCACTGTTTTCATGGTACTTTGGTCACATCGTCACTGTGTCTATTTTGCTTAGGGCAAGTTACAAGTGTTTCAATGGTGCTTTGGTCACACTTTCATTGTGACTTTTAAGCTTTGGTCACATTATCACAGTTTCAATGGTGCTCTGGTCACACTTTCACTGTGTCTATGGTGCTTTGGTCACATTATCACTTTTTCAATAGTGTTTTAGCCACACTTTCACAATGTTTATGATGCTTAGGTCACATTATCATTGTTTCAATGGTGCTTTGGTCACACTTTTACTCTGTCTAAAATGCTTTGATCACATAATCACAGTTTCAATGGTGTTTGGTCACACTCTCACTATGTCTATGGTGCTTAGATCACTTTTTCATTGTTTCAATGGTGCTTTGGTCACACTTTTATGTGTTTATGGTGCTTTGGTCACATTATCACTGTTTCAATGGTGCGTTGGTCACACTTTCACTGTATCTATGGTGCTTAGGTCACATTATCATTGGTTTAATGGTGCTTTGGTCACACCTTCACTTTGTCTATGGTGCTTAGGTCACATTATCACTGTTTTCATGGTGCTTTGCTAACACTTTCATTGTGTCTATGGTTCTTAGGTCACATCATCACTATTTCAATGGTGATTTGGTGACGACATTATGTGTCTATGGAGCTTTGGTCACATTATCACAGTTTCAATGATGCTTTGGACACACCTTCACTTTGTATGGGATGCTTTGGTCACATTATCACTGTTTTAATGGTGTTTTGGTCACCCTTTCATTTTGTCTATGGTGCCTAGGTCACATTATCATTGTTTCAATGTTGCTTTGGTCACACCTTCACTGTAGTTATGGTGCTTAGGTCACATTATCACTGTTTTAATGGTGCTTTGGTCTCACTTTCACTGTGTCTATGGTGCTTAGGTCACGTTATCACCGTGTCAATGGTGGTTTGGTCATACTTTCATGTGTCTATGGTGCTTTGGTCATATTATCACTGTTTCAACGGTGCTTTTGGTCACACTGTCACTGTGTCTATGGTGTTTAGGTCACATTATCACTGTGTCAATGGTGCTTTGGTCACACTTTCACTGTGTCTATGGTACTTTGGTCACATTATCAATATTTCAATGGTGGTTTGGTCACACTTTCACTTTGTCTATCGTACTTTGGTCACATTATCAGTATTTCAATGGTTCTTTGGTCACAATTTCACTGTGTCTATGGTGCTTAGGTCACATTATCACTGTTTTAATGGTGCTTTGGTCACAGTTTTATTATGTCTAAGGTGCTTTTGTCACATTATCACTATTTCAATGGTGCTTTGGTCACAATTTCACTGTGTCTATGGTGCTGAGGTCACATTATCACTGTTTTAATGGTGCTTTGGTCACAATTCCACTGTGTCTATGGTGCTTAGGTCAAATTGTCACTTTTTCAATGGTGCTTTGGTCACACTTTCACTTGTATATGGTACACTTGGTTACATTATTACTGTTTCCATGGTGTTTTGGTCACACTTCTACTGTGTCTATTACGCTTAGGTCACACAATCACTGTTTCAATGGTGCTTTGGTTTATACCTTCACTGTGTCTATGGTGCTTTGGTCACATTGTCACTGTTATAATGGTACTTTGGACCAGTGTTATTACCGGGGTGCGTTGTAATCCCTGTACCGTGGCATCGATACATCGATATACATCGATGTAAAATCGATGCCGTGGTTTCACCTTATCGTTGGAGTGGGCTTGCAAGGGAGCTGGCAGGTCCCGCCAAAATTTCACTGACCACGTGGTTGGTAGCGACGTACGAGTTACATGGGCTAGTCCAACTGATGCGACAAACCAGATGCCTGGTTCGACCCATCACATGGATTTCACAACCGGGCATATTCATGTCGAGCTTGTGAAGAACCTTAGTCAGTTTGTGATAGTATGAAATGCACAAAAGGAAACATAATGTAACCTGTCAGTCGAGCAGTCCTCGCGTTCTCCGTGAGGGCAGGCGGCAACACTAACGTGCAGGCCGACGTAAGGAGATGCGGCATAAATGGTTGCGTTGAAAGATAGAGGTGAAGAAAAAACGAACCTGGTGTTTCAGATGTAAACCAAAAGGTTTGTTTGGCAATTCCTCACGCATCGACAGATTGACACGAAGTTGTAAATCCCTCCTTGAGCGTGCAAGCCATACCTCGCAGGCTGTAGTTACACGTGCTATGACAGACCAACTGTCAAGAGAGAGGAGAGAAAACATTTTACGAGCTGGTCATGAACAGGTGTGTTTCGAACTATTGGTAACATTGATACTGGGTGTTCATAGACGCAAGGCCTGACTTCCAAGACAACTGTATGCAAAGCACGCACCTTGGTGTAACAATCTAGAAATACATCAATACAATGATGTAAACATCAATGTTTCGATGTTCGAGGTGCCCCTGGCAACTCTGCTTTGGTCACACCTTCACTGTGTCTATGGTGCTTAGGTCACATTACAACTGTTTCAATGGTGCTTTGGTCACACTTTCACTGTGAATATTGTGCTTTGGTCACATTATCACTGTTTCAATGGTGTTTTGGTCACACTTTCACTGTGTCTATGGTGCTTTGGTCACATTATCACTGTTTCAATAGTGCGTTTGCCACACTTTCACTGTGTATATAGTACTTTGGTCTCATTTTCACGTTTTCAATGGTGTTTTGGTCACACTTTCACTGTGTCAATGGTGCTTAGGTCACATTTTCACTGTTTCAATGATGCTTTGGTCACACTTTTATGTGTCTATGTTGCTTTGGTCACATTATCACTATTTCAATGGTGCTTTGGTCACACTTTCACTGTATCTATGGTGCTTAGGTCACATTATCAATGTTTCAATGGTGCTTTGGTCACACCTTCACTGTGTCTATGGTTCTTAGGTCATAATATCACTGTTTCAATGGTGCTTTGGTAACACTTCCACTGTATCTATTGTTCTTAGGTTTCATTATTATTGTTTCAATGGTGCATTGGTCACACGTTTATGTGTATATGGAGCTTTGGTCACATTAGTACCGTTTTAATACTGCTTTGGTCTCACTTTCACTGTGTCTTGTCAGAAATCCTGCCCTGGCTGTGCGCTAGGAGGAGTAGGAGCACCCTCAAGAATGCCTAGGCCTTCTGTGGAGCACGTTGACGCTACTTCAGTTGTCAATGCACACCAAGGTAGAAGAATGTTGAGTCCAAGGATCACAATCTAAAGTGGGCAGAAATGAGTCGCAAGCAGTTGCACTCAATCGAAGTCGAGATTGTTGTTGTTCACAGTGAGATTACATCAGATTCTTATAGCCTATGATCAGAGCTTTCCAACGCATCCAAGCACGCCCAAAACGGAGCAGTAGAGCCCCTGCTACGGCCATTGAAGTGGCCCAAGGTGGAGCCGCCCATCATGCCCACGAACGGAGGTGACAGGAGGGGCTTCGCCGCCGACCGGTCGAAGCGCCCTCCCTGGCCCTCAAACGTGGGGGGAGGCTCTCCTACATCAAGGATACCTCCCACGTCCCTTCCCTGATGGCCCACATGCCTTTGGAGCCCTTTGGAGTTGAACTTGGACCACCGCGGTGGAATTATCCTGTCACCCATGACGAAGACCCAAATTCCACCCGCCGACCACCCGACCTTTGGGCGGGGCTATCTTTCTGAATACTCACTTAAGTCGAGTGATTCAAAGCTCTATCTTGCATGGAGAATTCCAAGTAATCCAAATCTGTAATCAGATCAAATGTTCGACCAAATCCCAGTGGCCGAACCAGGGAAAACGATCCATGGCATCCATGACAAGGGGTACAATTATCGAACAATCTCCCCCTGCACCGCAATCATGATGCCCTGTCCTTGAACATCTTCCATGCACCACTGCCCGGCCAAGCTGCTACTATGATAAATTCTCCTCAGCTGCCCTACACCAATCACAACACATAGCGGCGGACGCCTCGCTCCCCACTGTCATCACCTGTGTCCCCGTGCGGGACTTGGCAACGCCCCTGTGGCTTGCCTTGTGGCCTCTGTTGTATTGATGTTGCTGCTTGCCGCGATAGTTGGTCGCCTCCCTGAGACGGCCTGGGAGCCCTTGCCTTCTTATAGTCTGCTCTCCCTCACGCGGGAGACCCTCGTTGCTACCACCGCCTTGTCGCACGTCATCGACGCGCATGCCTCCCCCTCATGGAGAGGTCTTCTTGTACCGGTTTCTTGTTCTCAGCTCCCTCGTCGTACTCCTCATTCACCTCCGCCCCCTCTTTTAGAGAATGTGGAGAAGCGGAGATCCGACTCCCTTCTTCTATACTGTGCATGTTGCATGCATCATCCGCTTGTTTTGCAGATTCCACAGATGCCGACAATCCTGCCGCATCCTCTGTTGCATGCCCCTTGAGTGATCGCCCTTCTCCTTGAGGAATTGGAGCTGATGACACCTCGACCACAACCTGCAGCCTGGTCCTCCGCTCAGCCACCATCGCCCTCTCATGGGACTCGGAAGTGCCCTCCTGGCCTACCTTGTAGCCGCAGTCCACCGTCATTGCCGCTTGGAGCGCATTTTTCTCCTGTGGAGAGCTCAGCCTCGTGCTTTTGCTCTCCCCTTGTTGCACAGCTCTCCAGACCACTTTGGCCCACTTTTGTTGCGGTGCACCCACTGCTCGGCCTCCTGCCGTGTGGTGCTCTTGGTCCCGGTCTGCTGCTGCAATGAGCCCCTCAGGCTCAACTTGAGGACCAGCCCTTGTGGCATCCTCCCTCTGCTGCGTGGTCCTCCGTGCCCCCACCGATGCCTCCTCTTCAGACTTGGCAACTCCTTCATCAGCCGCCTCGTGGTCCCGGTTCACCACCTCTCCAGTAGAGAGCGCGACGTCATGCCACCACTGTCCTCCTCCTCAGGCCCTGAAGTGGAGCCTTGTACACGCGATGCGTCGACACCCGGTCTTGGCACTTGAGCTCTCGGGTTTTGATCATCTTGTCGGTGCAGCAGCTCCCCCTTAGCCAAGGCAAGGAGCCCCTCGGACTCTACTTGAGGATGCACCTTTATGCCACCCTCCTTTTGCTGCATGGTCTTCCGAGCCACCACCATCGCTCCCCCATGGAACTCGGCAGCACCCTTATGGCCTGCCTTGTGACGCCGGTTCACCACGCGTGCAGTGTTGGGCCGTTTTTGCCCGTTAGGAGAGCCAGGCCGTTGGCCATCCATGCTCTTCCCTGGCTGGTCTGCCACCTAGACATCCTCTTTTGCCTCCCTGTGAGACTTTGCACCCATCACACGGCTTCCCGTCGCATAGAGTGCCCTGTGTTCCAGGTCTACCAATCCGGCCCGGACGGTCTCTTTTATACCGTCCGCTGCGCCCTCAGGTCTCCCCTTCTTGAATGCAGCTGCAACTTTGTCCTTACTCCGACGGCTGTCCACATCGGACTCGCGGCTGCTCCTTGTGAGGACGTCGGCACGTACCAGGTACACACCTCCTTTATGCGCACCACGTGCCACGACACGCCCGCTACCCTCCTCTTTTATGAGGCAGCCCTTCTGAAGGTCACTTTGAGTCCCTCCTTGACGAGGGAGCCCATGGACAGCACCCCAGTTACAAAGTCAGGCACTTGGAGCTTCCTCGCCTTGGTGTCCCTCTTCTTGGTTGACTCCTCCACCCTCATTTTACCTCCTCGGAGCAAGTCACCTCTGCTGTGATGAACGGCAGCAGCCCCATTTTGATGCTCCGCCTTCAGCTCCCTCTTGGAGGTTGTGGAGGTTGCATGCCCACGGCATGCCTCGTGGTCTCTGACCACATCAGCCCTCGCAGCTTGGAGCTGATCACTTATGCACAGCGTGTCAATGACTGCTTCGGCATGCCGTCCTCTCCCGACGCGCTTGTCAGAGTCCACGGCTTCCGTACACGTCGCTTTCCAGTGGCCCCTCTGGCCACAATTGTAGTAGGCCCCCTTATGGGACCTGTTGGAGCCTCCTTGCTCCAGACACGCCTGCCGCTTGCCCGCCTCAGGTTCCGCCATCTCAGCCCCCTTCATGGAGCCTATGGAGTCGGCAACTGCCATGTTAATCTGCTGCCCTTCTTCCACCTCTGTGGCCAGATCCGTAGCTCCCGTTATGCAGTCCCGTCTCCAGTGGCCCTCCTGGCCACAGCGATAGCACTCACCCTTCTTGGCGCGGCGCGGACGCGCCCCTTCCTTCCTGTGATCTCCCTCTCCTCCGTGAGAGCGGACGACCAGGGCTGGTGCTGCAGACGACGCCCCTTGCTCCGCCACGGTGGATTCAGTCCACTGGTCGCTGGGCACTTGCGACGCCTCTTTGCTCGCCGAGTCACGTTGCTGAAGAGTAGGCGGGTCGTGTGCGATGCAAAGCTTCTACCAAGCCTTCGATGCCCATGTGCATCCTTGGATGTGGTCACGCTGTGCCAGACACAACGCCGACGTGATCAGAGCAAGCACCTCTTTGTTGCGCTTCTCGAACGCCTCCACCTCCTCCGCCGTCGCGGATGCCGCAGGAGACTTCTCTTCACCGTTGACCAACGCAAGCAGTCCCTGGTAGCACAGGAATATCTCAACCTGCCACTTCCACAAGGGAACGTCCCTCCCATCCAACTTGAGGGGGACATCACAGCTGATCTCTTGCTCGGTCGCCGTTGCCATTGCTTCTAGTGGGAGCGTGTACGTAGAAGACGAGGGTCCTCCTAGGGCACGTGGGCCGATAACCCTTTGTCAGAAATTGTGTCCTGGCTGTGCCCTAGGAGGAGTGGGAGCACCCAAAGGGATGCCTGGACCTTCTGTGGAGCACGTTGATGCTACTTCAGTTGCCAATGCACACCAAAGTGAAAGAGTGTGGAGTCCAAGGATCACAATCTAGAGTGGGCAGAAATGAGTCGCAAGCAGTTGCACACAATCGAAGTCCAGATTGTTGTTGTTCAAAGTGAGATTACATCAGATTCGTATAGCCTATGATCAGATCTTTCCAACACATCCAAGCACGCCCAAAACGGAGCAGTAGAGCCCCTGCTGCGGCCATTGAAGTGACCCATGGTGGAGCCGCCAATCATGCCCACGAACGGAGGTGACGAGAGGCGCTTCGCCGCCGACCGGTCGAAGCGCCCTCCCTGGCCCTCAAACGTGGGGGGAGGCTCTCCTACATCAAGGAGACCTCCCATGTCCCTTCCCTGATGGCCCACGTGCCTTTGGAGCCCTTTGGAGTTGAACTCGGACCACCGCGGTGGAATTTTCCCGTCACCCATGACGGAAACCCAGATACCACCCGCCGATCACCCGACCTTTGGGCGGGGCTATCTTTCTGAATACTCACTCAAATCAAGCAACTCAAAGCTTGATCTTGCATCGAAATACCAAGAAATCCAAATCTATAATCAGATCAAATGTTCGACCAAACCCCAGTAGCCGAACCAGGGAAAACGATCCATGGCATCCATGGCAAGGGGAACAATTATCTGACATGTCTATGGTGCTTAGGTCATATTATCACAATTTCACTGCTTATTTGGTCACACTTTCACTGTGTCTATGGTACTTTGGTCACATTATCGCTGTTTTAATGGTGTTTTGGTCACACAATAACTGTGTCTATGGTGCTTTGGTCACATTATCACTGTTTCGTTGGTGCTTCGGTCACACTTTCATTGTGTCTATGGTGCTTTGGTCACATTATCACTGTGTCAATGGTGCTTTGGTCACACTTTTATGTGTCTATGGTACTTTGGTCACATTATCACTGTTTCAATGGTGCTTTAGTCAAACTTTCACTGTGTTCATGGTGCTTAGGTCATATTGTCACTATTTCAATGGTGCTTTGGTCACACCTTCAATGTGTCTATGGTGCTTTGGTCACATTATCACTGTTTCAATGGTGCTTTGGTCACACTTTCACTGAGTCTATCGTGCTAAGGTCACACCATAGCTGTTTCACTGGTGCTTTGGTCACACTTTCACTGTGTCTATGATGCTTAGGTCACATAATCGATGTTTCAATGGTGCTTTGGTCTGTCTTTCAATGTGTCTATGGTACTTTGGTCACATCATCACTATTTCAATGGTGCTTTGGTCACACTTTCACCATGTCTATGGTGCTTTGGTCACATTATTACTGTTCCAATGGTGCTTTGGTCACAATTTCACTATGTTTAAGGTGTTTTGGTCACATTATCACTATTTCAATGGTGCTTTGGTCACACTTTCACAGTGTCTATGGTGTTAACATCACATTATCACTGTTTCAATGGTTCTTAGGTCACACTTTCACTGTGTCTATGGTACTTTGGCCACTTTATCACTGTGTTAATGGTACTTTTGTCAACCTTTCAATGTGTCTATGGTGCTTTGGTCACACTATCACTGTTTTGATGGTGCTTTGGTCATACCTTCATTGTGTCTATGGTGCTTTGGTCACATCATCATTATTTCAATGGTGTTTGGTCACACTTTCACTCTGTCTATTGTGCTTAGGTCACATTATCACTGTTCCAATGGTGTTTTGGTCACACTTTCACTGTGTCTATGGTGCTCAGGTCACACTATCACTGTTTCAAAGGTTATTTGGTCACACTTTCACTGTGTTTGGTGCTTAAGTCACATTATCACTGTTTCAATGGTGCTTTGGTCAGACTTTCACTTTGAATATGGTGCTTACGTCACATTATCACTTTTTCAATGGTGCTTTGGTCACACTTTCACTATGTCTATGATGCTTTGGTTATATTATCAGTGTTTCATTGGTGCTTTGGTCACACTTTCAATGTCTATGGTGCTTAGTTCATATTATCACTGTTCCAATGGTGCTTTGGTCACACTTTCACTGTGGTTATGATGCTCAGGTAACACTGACACTGTTCCAGTGGTTATTTGGTCACACGTTCACTGTGTCTATAGTGATTAGGTCACATTATCACTGTTTCAATGGTACTTTGGAGTGACTTTCACTTTGAATATGGTGCTTTGGTCCCATGACCTCAGTTTCAATGGTGCTTTGGTCACACTTTCACATTGCCATGGTACTTTGGTCACATTATCACTGATTCAATTGTGTTTGGTCACACTTTCATTGTGTCTATGGTGCTTTGGTCACATTATCATTGTTTTAATGGTGCTTTTATCACACTTTCACAATGCCCATGGTGCTTAGGTCACATTATCACTGTTTCAATGGTACTTTGGTCACACATTCACTGTGTCTATGCTTCTTAGATCATGGTATCATCATTTCTCTAGTGTTTTGGTCAAACTTTCACAATGTTTATGGTGCTAACGTAATATTATTACTGTTTCAATGGTTATTTGGTCACACTTTCAATATGTCTATGGTCATTAATTCAAGTTATCACTGATTCAATGGTGCTTTGGTCACACTTTCACTGTGTCTATGGTACTTAGGTCACATTATCACTGTTTCAATGGTGCTTTGGTCACACTTTCAATATGTCTATGGTCATTAATTCAAGTTATCACTGATTCAATGGTGCTTTGGTCACACTTTCACTGTGTCTATGGTACTTAGGTCACATTATCACTGTTTCAATGGTGCTTTGTTCACACTTTCACCTTGTCTATGGCGCTTTGGTCACATTATAACCATTTCAGTGGTGCTTTGGTCACACTTTCACTGTGTCTATGGTGCGTAGGTCACATTAGCACGGTTTCAATGGTGCTTTGGTCACACTTTTACTATGTCTATAGTGCTTATGTCATATTATCACTGTTTCAATTGGGCTTTGGTCATTATTTCACTCTGTCTATGGTGCTTTGGTCACATTATCACTGTTTCAATGGTGCTTCGGTCACACTTTCAATGTGTCTGTGATGTTTAGGTCATTTTATCACTGTTTCAATGGTCATTTGGTCACACGTTTATGTGTCGATGGTGCTTTGGTCACATTATCACTGTTTCAATGGTGCTTTGGTCATAGTTACATTGTGTCTATAGTGCTTAGGTCACATTATTACTGTATCTATGGTGCTTCGATCACACTTTCACTATGTCTATAGTGCTTAGGTCACTTTATCATTGTTTCAATGGTGCTTTGGTCACAGTTTCACTGTCTATGATGCTTTCGTCACATTATCACTGTTTCAATGGTGCTTTCGTCACACTTTCACTGTGTCTATGGTGATTTGGTCACAATATCACCATATTCAATGGTGCTTTGGTCACACTTTCACTGTATCTATGGTTCTTAAGTCACATTATCACTGTTTCAATGGTGTCTTGGTCACACCTTCAATGTGTCTATGGTGCTTAGGTCATGTTATCATTGTTTGAATGGTGTTTTGGTCGCATGTTTATGTGTCTATGGTGCTTTGGTCACATTATCACTCTTTCGGTGGTGCTTTGAACACACTTTCACTGTGTCCATGGTGTTTAGGTCGTATAATCATTGTTTCAATGGTGCGTTGGTCACATCTTCATTGTGTTTATGGTGCTTCGGTCACATTTTCACTGGGTCTATGGTTCTGAGGTCACATTATCACTGTTTCAACGGTGTGTTGGTTACAGTTTCACTGTATCTATGGTGCAGAGGTCACATTATTACTGTTTCAATGGTGGTTTTGTCACAATTTCACTTTGTCTATACTGCTTAGCTCACATTATCACTGTTTCAATGGTGCTTTCGTCACACTTTCACTATGTCTATACTGCATAGGTTGCAATATCAGTGTTTCATTGGTGCTTGTCACACTTAATCTCTACGATGCTTAAGTCATATTGTCACTGTTTCAATGGTTCTTTGGTCACACGTTCACTCTGTCTATGGTGCTTAGGTCACTTAATCATTGTTTCAATGGTGTTTGGTCACACTTTCACTGTATCCATGGTGCTTAGGTCACATGATCACTGTTTCAATGGTGTGTTGGTCACCCTTTCACTGTGTCTATGATGCTTTGGTCATAGTATCACTGTTTCAATGGTGCTTTGGTCACACTCTTAATGTGTCTAAAGTGCATAGGTCACATTATCATTGTTTAAATGATGCTTTGGTCACACTTTCACTGTGTCTACGTTGCTTTCGTCATATTTTCAAATTTTCAATGGTGCTTCGGTCACACTGTCACTGTATCGATAGTGCTTAGGACACATTATCACTGTTTCAATGGTGCTGTGGTCATAATTTTATGTTTCTATGGTGCTTTGGTCACTTACCACTATTTTATAGATGCTTTGGTCACACATTCATTGTGTCTATGGTGCTTAGGTCACATTATCACGATTTCAATTGTACTTTGGTCACACATTCACTGTGTCTATCGTGCTAAGGTCACATTATCACTATTTCAATGGTGCTTTGGTCACACTTGCACTGTGCCTATGGTCCTTTGGTCACACCTTCAATGTGTCTATGGTTCTTATGCGACATCATCAATGTTTTAATGGTGCTTTGGTGACACTTTCACTGTTTCTATGGTGGTTAGGTCACATTATCACTGTTTCATTTGTGCTTTGGTCACACTTCTATGTGTCTATGGAGCTTTGGTCAAATCATCACAGTTTCAATGGTGCTTTGGTTACACTTTCACTGTGTCTATGGAGCTTAAGTCACATTATCACTGTTTCATTGGTGCTTTGGTCATACCTTCATTGCGTCTATGGTGCTTAGGTCACATCATCACTACCTTAATGGTGCTTTGGTAACACTTTCACTGTGGCTGGAGTGCTTTTGTCACTTAATCACTGTTTCAATGGTGCTTTGATCACACTTTCACTATGTTTATGGTTCTTTGGACACGTTATCATTGCTTCAATGGTACTTTGGTCACACTTTTATGTGTTTATAGAGCTTTGGTCAAATTATCACGGTTTCGACCGTGCTTTCGTCACACCTTCACTGTGTCTATGGTGCTTTGGTTACATTATCACTTTTGCAATGGTGGTTTGGTCACACTTTTACTGTGTCTATGGTGCTAAGGTCACACTATCACTGTTTTTATGGTACTTTGGTCAAACGTTCACAGTGTCTACGGTGCTTTGGTCACATTATCATTGTTGCAATGGTGCTTTGGTCACACTTTAACTGTGTCTATGGTGCTTAGGTCACATTATCATTGTTTCAATGGTGCTTTGGTCATACTTTCATTATGTCTATCGTGCTTATGTCACATCACACTGTTTGAATGGTGCTTTTGTCACACTTTCATTGTGTCTATGGTGCTTAGGTCATATTATCACGGTTTCAATGGTGTTATGGTCATACCTTTACTGTGTCCATGGTGCTTAGGTCACATGATTACTGTTTTAATGGTGCTTTGGTCATACTTTCACGTTGCCATGGCGCTTTGGTCGCATTTTCACTGTTTTTATGGTGTCTTGGTGACACTTTCAGTGTCTATGGTGCTTTGTCACATTATCACTATTTCAATGGTGCTTTGGTCACACTTTCACTATACCTATTTTGCTTAGGTCATATTACCACTGTTTCAATGGTGCTTTGATCACACTTTCACTCTGTATATGGTGCTTAGGTAAGATAATCACTTTTTCAATTGTTCTTTAGTTAGAATTCATTGTGTCTATTGTGGTTAGGTCACATTATCATTGTTTCAATGGTGGTTTGGTCACACTTTTATGTGTCTATGGAGCTTTGGTCACATTATCACAGATTCAACGGTGCTTTGATTACACTTTCATCGTGTATATGGTGCTTTGGTCTCATTATCACTGTTTCAATGGTTTAGTGGTCACCCTTTCACAGTGTTTAGTTTACATTATCACAGTTTCAATGCTGCATTTAACATAAGTTTACTGTGTCTACGGTGCTTAGGTCACATTTACTTGGTTTTTTTGGTTCTTTGGTCACACTTTCACTGTGTCTATGGTTCTTTGGTGACATTATTGCAGTCTTAATTTTGTTTTGGCACACTTTTATGTGTCTATGGTGCTTTGGTCATATTATCACTGTTTCAATGGTGCTTTGGTCAGACTTTCATCGAGTTTATGGTGCTTAGGTCACATTATCATCGTTTCAATGGTGCTTTTGTCACACGTTCACTGTGTTTATGGTGCTTTGGTTACATTATCAGTGTTTGAATGGTGCTTTCATCACACTTTCACTTTGTCTATGGTACTCAAGGCACATTATCATCGTTACAATGGTGCTTTGGTCACACTTTCACTGTGGCTATGGTGCTTAGGTTATATTCTCACTGTCTTAATGGTGCTTTGGTCATACTTTCATTGTGTCTATGGTGCTTTGGTCACAATATCACTGTTTCAATGGTGCTTTGGTCACATTTTCACTGTGTCTATGGTGCTTTGGTCACACTATCACCGTTTCAATGGTGCTTTGGTCACACTTTCATTGTGTCTATGGTACTTTGTCACATTATCACTGTTTCAATGATGTTTTGGTGACACTTTCACTGTACCAATAGCGCTTAGGTCACATTATCACTGTTTCAATGGTGCCTTGGTAATACTTTCACTGTGTTCATGGTGCTTAAGTCACATTATCACTGTATCAATGGTGCTTTGGTCACGTTTTCACTGTACTTATGGTGCTAAGGTCACATTATCACTGTTTCAATGGTGCTTTGGTCACAATTTCATGTGTTTACGGAGCTTTCGTCACATTATCACAGTTTCAATGGTGCTTTGGTCACACCTTCACTGTGTCTATGGTGGTTTGGTCACATTATTACTTTTTCTACTTTGCTTTGGTCCGACCTTCACAGTGTTTATGGTGCTTTGGTCACATTATTACTGTTACAATGGTGTTTTTTTTCACACTTTTACTTTACCTATAACACTTAGGTCACATTATCACTTTTTCAATGATGTTTTGGTCACACTTTCACTGTGTCTATGGTGCTTTGGTCATGTTATCATTGTTTAAATGGTTTTTTTGTCACACTTTCATGATGGCTGTGGTGCTTTGGTCACATCATCGTAGTTTCAATGGTGCTTTGGTCAAACCTTCACTTTTTCTATGGTGCTTTGGTCACATTATCTTTGTTTTGATGGTGCTTTGGTCACTGTTGTGAATGGCAGCCTCGTAGCAACCCATTAACTGTGAGAAGAATGCAATTTTAGCATAGTTTTTAAAGTATCACACACAAATGGTCGGTCGTTGTTCAAGCATACAAAAATGACCACCCCGTTAAATAACACACAAAAATGGCCGCTCGCTCTACGTGCACCAAATTTTTGCGAGGGCGAGCTGCTCACGTGGCATCACCTGCGTGCGGTGGCCATTTTTGTGTGCTTTTTCGCGTGTGACCATTTTTGCGCTGGCCATTTTGTGTGCTACTTCAGGCGGTGGCCATTTTTTTGCGCTCGTACGGCGACCGGCCATTTTTATGTGCTACTTTAAAAATCACGCTAAAAGTGCATGTTTCTCCATTAATCGTCGCTTGTAAGCGTGCGGACACGTGGCAGAGTTGCTACGGGGCAGTGTGAAAAGACCCAGTGGGCTATGCTCTCGATAGGTGGAACTTGCTGACATCCGCACGCGGCCCAGATCATGGCGTGCTCAGTTCGAACGAGAGGAAGGTGGTAGGATTCGCGGAAGCAGCACAACGTGGACGAGGCACTGGTCTTGCCGCCTGGACTTGCGCTCGTCCTTCGCACGCGCGAAACGCATGGGGATGACGGGGGCAGCAGCTCGCGTGTGCGTTGCAGTTGCCACTGCTGCAGCGTCAGCAGCAACCGCGGGGAGGAGCTGCGCAGCAACTGCAGCCGCAACTGCAGCAGTTGTAGGCGCAGCAGGTCGCCGGGATTGCTTGAGGGGCGCCCGCAGCCGGTGTTGCGTTGGACGTAGGAGGCCGTTGCTGCTGCCGCAGATGTCTGCACAGCAGCGTTCTGCTTTTGCCAAGTTGCTGGGCTGTGGGAGTCGCAGCAGGCCGCAGGCTGCTATGTTCTGTGGCTCTGCTCCCTCAGGCAAAAGTGGCAGCAGCGGCAGCCGCAAAAGCAGCAGCAGCAGAAGCGACAGCAGCAGCAGCAGCAGCAGCAGCAGCAGCAGCAGCAGCAGCAGCCGCCGCAGCAGCAGCAGCGGCAGCAGCAGCAGCAGCAGCAGCAGACGCAGCAGTAGCTGTGGCGGAGGGGCCGCACTTGACAGAGTGAGCGAGGACGAGGGTGTGCGGTACATTTTGGGAATCGAAACGAGTTGCGACGACACTGGCGCGGCCGTGGTGAGTGCTTCCCTTTTCAATTTTTTTTTTTTTGTTTATCTCCTGCAAAAGAGTATGCCTGCGTGCACAGTGCCATGTCATGCGTGCATGGGATCAATCACATGCAGCGCTTGCATACCTGCATGGATGCATGCCGTACATTCCATGCATGCCGTACATTCCATGCATGCGTACATTTCATGCATGCGTACATTCCATGCATGCGTACATTCCATGCATGCGTACATTTCATGCATGCGTACATTCCATGCATGCGTACATTCCATGCATGCGTACATTTCATGCATGCGTACATTCCATACATGCGTACATTCCATGCATGTGTACATTCCATACATGCGTACGTTCCATGCATGCGTACATTCCATGCATGCGTACATTCCATACATGCGTACATTCCATGCATGCCATGCACAGCAGGCGCCATCGAAGGGCAAATCTCATTGCGATGAGAATCAACCAAGCCTGCCTCACAATTCATCATGTCGCAGGCCCTGTGGCAAATGCTGTGTGTCGTGTGCTGCGTGGTGTGCTGCGTGGTGCTTTGTGCCATGCGGCGTGTGTGGCATGTGCTGCATGCCTCACAGTGCATGTCCTGCGTGGCGTGTTGTGTGTGGCATGTGGCATGTGTCGATGTGCCATGTGGCGTGTAATGTGTGGCATGTGTTGTGGAGTGTTGTGAATCGGCAGGTCACTTCAGACCGGAGAATTCTGGGCGAGGCCCTGGCGTCGCAGGTTTGTTTGTCCGTCCGTCTGTTTATTTTGTCAAGTCAGTCATCGGGACGTTGCAAAATCGGTTGCAATTCTGGGGGTGAGCCGTTGCATGATTGTGTCTAAGGCTGGCTTCTGAGTCAGCAGGCATAACACGATCTGAATTTTTTAGAACATTTGCAAACTGTCTGAAGAACGATCTCAATTTTGGCGTGGGCCACCATCACAGGTCTCGAGTCGGTGTTTACTCCTTCTGCGGATCTTCAGCTCATGCCACTTCTCTCTTTCCTTTGGGATTCCAGATAGGGCTATCTTCTTATCCAAACTTCTCACAGAATGAACGAATCCGACCGACCTGGAGCGAAGCCAAGTTGTTTTTTGTAACATTGTCCTCGGTCTTCTCGACCAATGTGGTCCTTAGTTCAGCTCAGGCAGCCGTCGTGGCCTTGACCTAAGGGTCCTGGCTTCAACCCAAGGGTCCCCGTTTGAACTCAAGGGTGTTAAAACCGAAGGGTCGCTGCTAAAACCGAAGGGCCGCTGCTAAAACCTAAAGGTCGCTGCTAAAACCGAAGGGCCGCTGCTAAAACCTAAGGGCCGCTGCTAAAACCGAAGGGTCGCTGCTAAAACCTAAGGGTCGCTGCTAAAACCCAAGGGTCCCCTGCTTGAATTATCTGGCCTTGAATTTGCAGCCTTCCTAACGTCTGTACTTCATTCGGGAGCCTTTTAAGGGGG
>SZWC01006489.1:12630-25298 GCA_023375785.1 Penium margaritaceum
CATATCCATATCCATATCCATATCCATATCCATATCCATATCCATATCCATATCCATATCCATTTCTCTATCTATATCTATACCTATATCTATATCTATATCTATATCTATATCTATATCTTTATCTATATCTATATCTATATCTATATCTATATCTATATCTATATCTATATCTATATCTATATATATATCTATATCTATATCTATATCTATATCTATATCTATATCTATATCTATATCTATATCTATATCTATATCTATATCTATATCTATATCTATATCTATATCAATATCGATATCGATATCAATATCGATATCAATATGTATATCTACATCTATATCTATATCTATATCCATATCTATATCTATATCTATATCTATATATATATATCTATATCTATATCCATATCCATATCTATATCTATATCTACATCTATATCTACATCTACATCTATATGTATATCCATATCCATATCCATATCCATATCCATATCCATATCCATATCCATATCCATATCCGCATCCATATCCTCATCCATATCCATATCCACATCCATATCCATATCTATACCTATATCTATATCCAAATCTATATCTACAAAAAATCATCATCGTCGTCATCGTCAATGTCATCATCATCATCATTTATTCAAGTGGAAACGTCTCTCGCTCTTCACAAGTATTAATAATGTGTGTTTTTATATTTTTATTGATAAATGCACGAGAAATTGTGATGTAAGACCATAGTTTTTCTTGGTAATAAGAAACATTATAAATGTTTGTGATATCTTGTGATTCCCCACTCATGACCGGGGTTAAAAAAAAAGCTTTCTGGTGACGGCTCATGTCTTTTCTTTGCATATTAAGAGCTCGATGTCCCTGTCGTGGATCTTCTTCACAAAGCGAGTTCGCACGTGTGCTGGATCCCTGGGCGGATCGGGCCCTGACATGTTTTTAGAGGAGGAAATCGCCAGGAATTTTTCTTCGCAAGCGTCGTCGGGCCAGGCTAGTTGTATTTGTCGTTTTCGGATAATCCCTCATCGGAGTTCGAGGGAAGAGAGTCAGGACATTGATCAGACTGGCCGTCATCATTGACGGCCGCAGGCATCTCAGCGGGTCGATTGCGAACCAAGCGTTTGAAATCGAACCGGCCTTGAACTGTGTGGTGAGGCGGGTCCGAACCGTCGTCGCCTTCAGGGCTCTTGAAAACCGTACCAGCGACGACGCCCGGGCGTTGCAAACGTCGGAGCGTCGTCGGAACGCAACATACTGGTTAGGCATCACTGGCAATCAAAACGCATGGCGGAGGGCCGTATTCGCAGAAGAGGGTTATCCCTAGAGTACCCACTCGACCTGTAGCGCGGGCCGGCCTCTCCTCATGGCTTGAACGGGTTACTGGCTTGTGGGCGATTGGATGGTATGAGTTCAGGGTCGGAGAACCCCAACTATCGCGGTTTTGGCCCAATGGGCCAAGCTTCCCATGCCAATTCGTTACACGACCCAGGCTTAAGAAGCAAACATCCACTTTTGAGTTATGTCTCAACCTATGACATCATTTAGTAACCTGCTTTTGAGACGTCCGCCAGCCTGCACCTGAGATCTAAACGTTTTTAGGCCAGATAGTTTGGATACCCGTGAAATCCAGAGTATGCATCTCATCCGGCTAGCACCGACGCCAGAAAAAGTAATAAGCCCACTCATGAAACAAACTTGTTCGTAGCATGTATCACTGAACCAGGAAAAACAGTTTATGATGACACCCCTGCAACGCGAGAATCACAAGGGGGCGATGACGCCTTTGTTTTTATTTTAAATGTGAACCCACCTGTTTGATTTAAGGTTTTTTATTTTTGTTGCAAGCACAAACAACACCAAACATAAAATTGCACATCGAACTAAGGGGGTTTTCATGTAAAAAAGAGGGGGTCATCTCCCCCTCAGGATCAGGCAAGAAAAGGGTCATTGCCCCTTATTTAAAAATTCATACCCCAAGCAAACCCTACACCAAACTTCATTTAGGGCTTAAGGGTTTTAGTTTTGCAAGGTCACTATTGCACCCTACAGTAGTGGGGCCCAACAAGTTCCCTTTCAACGCAAGGGGAGCTTCAAGCTACCCTTGAACTTCAAAAAAACCACCCCTCACTATGTCATAATACCCTCACTGAAGAGGTTTGTGATACCAACAGGGGGTGCCAGATGTAATGCGTCATCGTTGCATGGCATGTGGCCTTGCCATGTCTTTTCTCTTTATTCTTTATTACTAGTGTAACAGTAGAAGCGACCAATGGGTAGCTGTGGTAAAGTTTTCTTAACACGAGAAGATTAGTTATATAGTTCCAAAAATTGGGCATGTGCATATTCTGTCAAATGTTTTTCCACTATTGTTCAATGGAGTCAATATTCAAACACATACTAGCTTTATTTGTCTCACACCATCGTCACATGTCAACAAGGTGAGCTAACTTCACCAAAAGGCGACAAGTATATGACATTTAAACTTAGAGCCTAATAAAGGCTAAATTTAGAGCTCCAACACTTCTCTTGGCCCATGCAAGGGGCAACATCTTGCTAAGTTGTTAAGGCCATTGTTATAAGGGTCTAGGATTAGCAAGCACTGTTCTTTATGTCGATTCGCCTTCAAGTAGTCAAGGCTTCCTATTCCTAATATGGCAGAGTGCTACTAGGCTCACAATGGTTTCTCAAGAGAAAAATGTAGCACATCCTTAATCTCAAGTGCTTCTAGATGCCAAGTGCTTCAAGGTTGTGACATGATAGTTCATTCCTACTGAGTTCGTCCTAGAGACCCGTGTAAGCTTGAAAGTGCAATGACAACTTGAGAGGAGGAACTCTTTAATATATGGAGGCTATTCTACCTTGAAGACGATGCTAGACCAAGACCCTTGCTTTGACGACCTTCATTTCCTAGTAAGGCATATCCCCTTATGTGAGCTACGATCTATTGCGGAGCTCTGTGTGTAGGCTTTACTTGTTTGTAATCCTTCATGTACCATACTTTCATTGTGGATGTTAATGAAGGCTTGTTAAGTTGTCAATTTTATATCTTCAATTGTGTAATTGCTAAATATTCTTTTATCGGTTTTCAAAAGAAAACCTCTTCTACAAGAAATAAACGTAATCCTTACCATACACCATGAATCTTAACATGGTAAGAGCTCTATGCTCTCAATTAAGCTATACAAATAATGCAGAAAAGAGAGAGGATCGGTGAAGCATATTTTAACACCTCCATTCAAGCTTTTGAAGGAGTGGCACCCACTTTCTCCTAAGTGTGCAACGCAAGCGGCATTTTGATGTTTGGTATGTATTAGAGAAGAGAATGAAGATAACATTGCACAACATGAAGGAAAAGGATCAGATGTCAAGTTTTCTCACTTTTTATGAGAACTCTGCTATGCATAGTCTCATGTATGGATAAGGATCAATGCTGCCATGATTGTAAAAATTCAAAATGTAAATTGGTCAAAGTTAAGATCTTTGGACAAAAGGTGCAACCTATGGCACAATGAGAAGCAGCAGCTTGTTAAGCTATGCAGGAAGAGAGGCAAAAATGGACGTAGCAAATTGGAACTCAAGAGCTCTTTTGTCAACAAGAGTCGTTATGGCATACCACTCAAGCATGTCAAATGTAGCGGTTGCAGTAGGCAAATGCAGATTGTTAGTGGATGTGATGATTGCACTGGTTTCATACTCCGATATGGCGTAGTCAGTTTTGCAATGGAATAATGTTACATGATGTGAGAATTTTCTCAGTGGCTTTTGGGAGCAAATTCGATGAAATTTTTTATTATACATGCCAGTCCAATTCAGGCAACTAGGTCTACAAGGCCTGCATTGTAAAATAATGTATGGTATGTGTAGGATACTTTGCATGGCTCTAGTGTGTTTGGGACTAGCATCTGAGCATTCCGACTAAGCATTGCAGTTTGGTGGACCAAGGTCTCATTAGGCTTCTAGCAAGAAGCGGTGTGTGTTCTCTTGGTGGGGACCATCTCCATAGGTAGTTCGTGGCCACGACTTAGCATGCTTCTCTGCTCACCACCTAAATAGGCTGCATGGCAAGGCAGAATGCAAGGATTATGGTTATGGAGATCTACGGTTCTCACTGATCTGTGAGGAGGACTTGGATGTGAGCATTACGGCTAGGGTGATCTACAGCTCTAAAGGATCCGTGAGAAGATCTAAGATTCAAGAACCACGGTTACAGTGAAACTTCACCATGCACCTAAACAAGCTTCTAGAAGCAAGCAAGGTAGTCAACTTACCAAGGCCGCAAGTATAAAGGAAGGAGACCCTAACACATCTCTGTATCTGTACAGGGTTGATCTTTCACGACACAACCTTGGAGCACTTAGCATTTGCAGGTGCCTTAGACGAAGGTGCAATTGGAGTTTGCCCTCGATACCTTTGTAAGCCTGGTAGAGCTCTGCCAACCTTAGACGGAGGAAGCTCTGACTACCTAGAGGACAGTCTACGTAGAACACCGTGCTAGAACAAGACCCATTGGATCGACTGCCTTTATGGCTTAGCAAGGCATTGCTCCTTGCGTGGACCATGAGCAGTTGTGGAGCTTATGTGTAGCCTTTACTACGCTCTACTTTTCATGTACCATACTTGTACTTTGGAATCCATCAAGATTTCTTCCGTTGTCACATTCATATTGCAAAGCTCATGTGATGATCTATCTCTTAGCTTGCTAGATGAGAAAATATTTTGTACAAGAAAGATATCTAGTCCTTTCTTCACACCTGCAAATCCTATCACAGATCAAGTCACACAAATTGTAAAATTTCTAAAAAATCGGTGTAGATTAAACAATAGCAAAAGTTTCATTAATAAGAAATCAAAGATCAACAACTTGAGATACAAAAAAACTACATGTGTAATGGCAAACGTAATCTCATGAATCATCCACCAACCTGACTCAAACAAGCCCTCCTCTATTTTTGAAACAAGCCATCCCTTTAAAGGTGCAACATCTGCAACTTACCCAAGGAGGTTTGTCATTGAAATATTCAACTCATCAACCTCAAGCTCCTCTTTTGGTGCTACTCACGAATCTATTTCAACCACCATTACGGGCACCTATGCCACAATAGTACATGGCACAACCTTCTATGGGACGTGTCACACCACTTTTTCAGGCTCATCTAACAATTCACATGTAAGAATAGTGACATGTACAAGGTTCCCACGTTCCTCAACAAGGAAAGGCATACCAAGGACTTGAGACGTCGTACCCCTAATAACTATTGTTGTGTACATGCACAAGATCGAGATTGAATTATATGATAGAAAAACCCTCAATTAACACATAGATTCAAGCAAGTTGCCTATATCCATGCCATCAAGAAGTTTTATGTCGTGTACTAACCACCTCCTACCTTGGGGTCACTACCACAAGTGGTTTTTGGATGCAAGTAATTCAACCAAGTAACATTTTTATTTCTGTAAATCCTAGGAAGGAATCACATCCCATAAGTATTTCGGATGTATGAGGATATGGTGTATTCTACAAAGTGAGCATGGACCTACCTTGAAGAGACCAACATGTTCGATGAATCCATCTTTAGACCCCACCTCTCGACAAAAAATTAACACATCAGCCTAAGGCCATTCAAGAGCATTAAAACATACATAAAGCTAGGTCATTACATAACTAGTTCAAACTGATTAGAGAAATGATATGTTAACCCATATTTGTTATGTTCTTCCTCAACGGTGTGATTAAAGGGAAGCATGCAGAATGTGGTTTAATTGAAGTATTAGACTTAGTTGACTTGAGCATGCATCTGTAAGGTGCACCTTAAAAAGCAGTGAAACCACCAACTAACAAAGAAAAGGAACACATTCCTAAAAATCCAGAATGAAGCTTGATTACGTTGATTCACTACTTCAGTATAGTGGAGTCCACACTCCAATTAAAGGCTCTAAGAAGATTTTGCTGAACCTTTGTCAATATACTTAGTATACCTTTGCATGTGATTTCCTCCATTAGAGAAATATTTTTTTCCAAACAAAACGTTCCTAAATGATGTTATGTCAGGTTTGTGAGGAAACATGCGCATGAGGAAAATGCTTTCATCATGATGAGAAACCCTTTGTAATATAAGCCAAACATGATGGTCAAATTGGACCACACTCTAAGGACGGAGTAGAGCCAGGGCGACAAGTGGGAACAACCCAATATCCGGAGTTACAACTTGCTGTGTCTTTCAAGTTGACATATGAACAACCTTGATTGAGATCTCTAGTGCACGTTTCACTGTGACGGTGATTTGTCAACCACATCTGATCATGTAATATCATGAATGAAGCAACAAAAATGCCTATAGTAGAAGTGACGTATGGATAAAGTGCATCATGGAAACAAGTCAATATTCCTCATGAAGGGATATTCCCCATTGTTTAGGTATATTGCATTAGAAAAAAAATGTTGGAGAGGAAGAATTTATGGAGGAAAAGGTTTTACAAAGAGGAAGTTTTTACAAGCCACGGTTTGTAAAATCAACGGTTCATGTTCATCTGAAAGAACTGTTGATCAAAAGTTGTGACAACCACTGTGATCAACTCTCACTGATCTATTGGAAGCCAGAAAACTCAAAGATTCTAAGCAAGATAATTGGTGGAATATTCAAAGCCACGCGGCCATTTATGTTGTAGTAATGGTAGTTCTGTGACCTTGAAGATTTCATCCATCCAGTTGCTCTAAAGGACGCTTCTCCCACGACCATCGTGTGATTCACCTTACCAAGGCTACAAGTAGAGAAGATGGTATTCAAGGTGTACTTAATTATCTCTATTAAGTTATCTATAGTGGATGATCTCCACAACAATCTCAAGAATCATCTCACGTCAAATCTTATAAAGACAACGTACAAGACTCCATGATTTTGCATCAAAGCTGTTTTCACAAAGGCGCTACTAGAGATCCCTCAAAGACACTTGTATACGAGGCCTTGCTTTCTAGACTCGATAGAGGACCATTTTCAAGATCCTTCAAAGGCCATTCAAAGCCTAGATTTTCATGATTGTCTAGGTAGAGGAAACTACTACATATCCCTTAACGGCTTTTATAAGCTTAGCTCTAGCTATCGGATTGGGTGGAGAAAACTCTTGAAGATCCCTCATAGGCCTAACATGTATAGCTCTTCATGCAAACGTGTGGAGAAAATCCCAAAGATTCCTCCATGAACCTTGTATGACAAAATCTTCCTACTAGCCTGGGAGGACGACGAAATTTTGGTAAGTTGCTAGTTTACCACAGTTTGGTAGTCGTGCGAATACCAAGAAAACTCTACAAGAGACCCCTCTTCCAACCCTATAAGCCAATTAGAGGCTGCCAAATTAGCAATGAGTTGGCTCTCACGTCCTTAAGGCTTTCACCGTTGAAGATTTTTGTTGTGCTAATACCCTTGCATGGAAGTTCTAGTTCACCTAACAAAACATTGTACCTTTATTTGGGGCTAGAAGATGCATGAGAGAATTTAGATGAAGTCTATTAAACTGCTTATCCTTTACACATCTTCTACTTGTATTTTTCACATAACATTTAATTCCATTGTTTTGTATTTGATATGTTTCATCAGAACATAAAAGGTCATCGGGCATCAAGGCTCCCCCTTGCTTTAATAAAGGGTTCAAGGCGAGGCAACTTTCACTTCCTCGGTATGCCACAAAATCCTAAAAATATTGCCTTTTGCAAAAAACAAATGTTGATACTCATGTTATGTTGAATGAATTCATTTCACAACGTCACCATATGCGTAGATGGATTACACAAAGACAAGATAATTATAATATTTAATCTTCCACTTCCTTCATGAGAAGATGAGTGGCCATAACAATAAAAACTAGACCAAAGTACATGGTTATTATGAAGACATCAAAGAAATGGGGTCGACCTTGTCATCCTCTTTCTTGTTTTTTGAATGAGAGATATTACATGATATCTTTCCATGTGTAGTGTTATACACGGAACCATCATATCATTTGAAAATTTGTGAGTGGAGAACCACTGAAGCATACTCATGCATGACTACCTATGTAGACGGATCTGAATAGGTGAAGTCAACACTTGGTAAACATGATGTCGGAGAAAGATTTCAATACGAGCTCCCTCGTACAATAACTGAAGAAATGTGAACACATTCTTATTTTTTATGTTAAAAAAGAAAAAAATGCAAGGGAGCATGAATGTAGCACAGAAACACAGAATGAAATGTATTAGAAGCAAGAAAACATGAGAATTTGGGTATTGTTACAAAAGGTCATAAATGTATTTCCAAATGTACATAACCATAAAGCTCAAATCAGGATTATAAATATTATTTGTGAAAATTGAGCATTGTAGTAATGGTTAGATGGTATTACTGTTTTGTAAACAAGTTGACTACGCGTTCAAGCAAGTGGTTAGTCACTCTTATTCATAAGGACTATGGGTAATGGAGCAATTCCATGCGGAAATGTGGATGAACGCAGTAATGAAGTACAATGAAGGATAAGCTTATAAGATTGCTGAAATCTTCCATCAAGTAACAGCTCCTTATTAGGTTTTACACATGCATCACATTCTTCTTGTACATGGTCTTCTTCTTTCCAAAGTTGACCTAATCACCATACACGTTATGCTTAGCATAAAACTTGATTTCACACAAATATTTGCATGAAATTGTTATGTATACCCATGGTTTGACTTAACATAGTGAAAGCGACCTTGTTACAATCAGCAGATTCTGCTCGAGTCCAGTTCTGAGACTCAGTTTTATCCATCCCCTAGTTTTTTCTCATTGTCGATATGGATTAAAAAATGAGAAACATGAGCCCCCCAATATATATCTATAAAAGTAAAACTATTTTGATCTTTTATTAATTCATGTCTATTCTTAAGTAATCATGTTGTGGGAAATGGGAGCATTTGTTTTGGGCACATGTTGTTGATGTGTTTGTAGTGAATCAATAATTAGTACCAAATGTTGCATTCAAGGGTAATCCTTTCATTGTTGAGTACTTGTCAAAGGTGCAAAATTCTTCTATGTTGATCATCCATTGAAGATTTATCGGAAGATGATCATCATATCCATATACAGGATGTATGGCTTGGACCTCGTGACTTGGGTCATAAGGGGTAAGACAACATTGATATGGAAAGTTAGAATAAATTGAAAAGAGATTTGAACATTTTGGGGCATTCTGCCTCCCATGCATGCGTACCTCGTTAGGAACCTCTACATTTAAATCCATGCCATCTCCCATTTCAGTGTTGATTTCATCATCCTTGTTACTACGTTTTTTAATTGATTTGTGTGTGAAAAATCATGAGAGAAAAGGAGTGGCCTAGAATGATGACGAGTAGGATGGCACACATTACATGATGTAAAAGGATTATTTTACAAAAAAACATGCTAAATTTCTCACCATGTAACATTTTGGCCGTGATTGAACAATGCCTTGGCATCCTGGGGTTATGAAGCAAACAACCCAAATTCTTGAAGTTGCTAGCAACAGCCATGGAATAGTGTCATGCACATGTAGCCCATAGGAAACATGAAATTGGTAAGGACATAAATGACATATTGTGATGTAAAACCACATTCTAAAGCCTTGCAAATCATCTATGCATGATGTAATAAGTCAACCGACCTTTTCGTGATGCACACAAAGTACATGTTGGCATGGCACATGTTCTGTTCTAACTATTGATGTAACTTGAAGTATATCACACCTTGACGTAACGTTATGGTGATTCAAACATGAGTCAATTCTAGATCTCCCATGCAACGGCTACAATGTTCAAGTTTTCAAGTCTATCTTGCAATACAAAAGCAATTACTTTTCTTGGTAATGGCTAGTACATCGTTTGGGTAAACGAGAAAATTGACAACTATAATTACTTCATGAAAGACATGCCCAATTATTGCCATTCCACATGACAAGCACTCATTTAGCTCGCGATGCAAAATCTGATTGCACACAAAGATGGTCCTAAAGAAAATCTTCTCTTTCAATATAATTACGGTGTTGTGGTTATTGGTGCTTATGCGTTGTAGTTAAAACATGTTGAACAATGATTGTTGAGATATCCTTCTGATGTTTGATAGAGAATGAGGGTTACCATGGTGGAGTTCATGTAGCCATGGGAGACGCTCAAGAGTGTTCATGTACATTGCAATTCTGTTGGAAAATGTATGGGTTTTCTTGCGTAGTTTATCTAGTATATCTTGCATCATGTCACGAATGATCACTCTTAGACATATTGGATGATGGATGATGTCATATGTCAATTTATTGTGTACGTTACTACTTTTCATGGTGAACACTTTGAATGGGTGAGTGTGCTAGTGCTAAGGTAAGTTGTGCATGGAGCAAAGTACAAGGGTTGGAGGCGCGAAAAGTATCAAGGGAAAATGGGCACATGCAACATGACTCAACTACCGTTGAATGTCTGGCTCAATGTTTTGAACCTCAAGGAATTGAAGTGCAATGATGAAGCATGAAGATTGGAAAGGAGGGGCTAAAGATCGTGAAATACCTTACCTAAAAATTCAAAGATCAATAATGGGGGTTAAAGTAAATGAAATTCACCTACTAATTAGTGTGGGGGTCGTTTTCATTTGCATTCAAGTTTTTTTTAAATTCTATGTTCACACCCATGTTTTAGATCACCTTGCATTGACAACCTCCTTTTTTTCCTTCTTTGCATTGGTAGCATCCTCTTTATGTATAAGAAATGGGAGAATGCATTGTTGTTCCATCTTTCTGATGTTGATTTTTATTATTATTTTCATTACCATGTTGAACATTTACAATAAAATATTCAACCATTTTTGAAATGAGAAATACTTCCTATCATTTATTACAGTTATAGACAAGCTATAATCACTGTGGATGGAGGGGTAAATCAATCTTTCACCTATCATGAATATGAATATAGGAAATCCTATGATATAGCTATTGTTTCACAAAGGCAATGAATTTTTACGGTAGATGTCCAACATCGCTATGACGATGGAGATCCAAAATTTTATCGCCATATGAAGAAGATGAAATGACAAAGAATATTACCATTCCTTATGAAGGACGAGAAGTAGGCTAGAAATTCTAGGGGAATAGAAGGAAGATGTACACATTAGGCAATATGGAGCATGGCAATGAAAGAAAGAGGTTCGATGTATATTACCATTCCTTCTCGTTCATATTGAAACTTCCCCCTACTTTCACCTATTACCTTAAACATGAGCTTCAACCGCCGGGCCGGAACGTTGGAATGAAACCGAAGACCCCATCTCAAGGAGCCCCACCCACGTGTTCCGCCATCTGTTCATCCACGTGTCTGCTCAGCTAGCGTAGCCGTCCTCCCCACAGGTGTGTCGTCAGTCAGACACGAAAAGGGTCCCCCCCCCTCCCTTCCCCCTTCCGGCCTTTCGTCCAAGCAACAAGTCTGGCTCCATGATTCACCAGCACCACCGCCAGCTGCAGCAGCAGCAGCAGCAGCAGCTGCAGCAGATGCCAGTGACGGGCGGCCCCGGCGCGGGCGGCATCATGAATCCGATCGTGGGCGGCACTGCCGCTGACCCTAAACAGCAGACGCAGCCTGCTGCTGACGTCGCTACGAGTCAGCAGCAGCAGCAGCAGCAGCAGCAGGCCACGGGCAGCGCAGCGCAGGCCACGGCCACCACTGCCCCAGATGGCACTGCCAACAGCAGTGGCGGCGGCGGAGGAGGCGGGAGGAGGATCGTGGACCTGCGATCGGACACTGTGACCAAGCCCACGCAGGCCATGCGCGCCGCCATGGCGGCTGCTGAGGTGGACGATGACGTCATTGGCGTGGACCCCACGGTGGACCGGCTGCAGCGGCAGGTGGCGCAGCTTCTGGGAAAGGAGGCGGGCCTGTTTGTGCCATCGGGGACGATGGGGAATCTCATTTGCGTGCTCGTTCATTGCGAAGTGAGTGAGAGGACCTTTTGTGGTGAGCGAGCTGCATGGTTTCCTTCACTTGCAGTTCTTTCAGAATGTATTTCCTTCGTTCATCATGAACGTTGACGATGCACATCGTTGCTGCATCCGCCTTCATCCATGTAGCTACGCTGCTGCTCCCGCTGCCGCTGCCGCAGCCACCATCCGCCGTCGTTGTCCTCTTCTACTGCGGCAGGGACTGTGGCATCCTCGACGGTGTTGTTGTCGTCATCTTCGTCTTCGTCGTCCTCCTTATCGTCATCGCCGCTGCCGCTGCTGCCGCCGCCGCCGCCGCCGCCGCCGCCGCCGGCACCGCGGCCGCCGCCGTCGTCGTTTGCGCCGTCTTCGTCTCCGTGTTTAAATTTCTAAGACGATTTGCAAATCGTCTTAAAAATTTAAAACACTGTGGTGTCTGTCCTTGCTGATTGCAGTCATCGATGCTGTGGTCATCATTGTCGTTGTGATACGCCATCATGGCCGGCGACATCCCTGTTGTATAGCCGTCGGCGTCATCCTTGTTGTATAGCCGTTGGCGTCATCCTTGTTGTGTAGCCGTCGGCGTCATCCTTGTTGTATAGCCGTCGGCGTCATCCTTGTTGTATAGCCGTCGGCGTCATCCTTGTTGTGTAGCCGTCGGCGTCATCCTTGTTGTATAGCCGTTGGCGTCATCCTTGTTGTATAGCCGTCGGCGTCAT
>SZWC01006489.1:63043-86802 GCA_023375785.1 Penium margaritaceum
ATAGAGAGAGAGAGAGAGAGAGAGAGAGAGAGAGAGGGAGGGAGGGAGGGAGGATGGATGAGCACAAGTTCTCTTAGAGCATGTACTTGCAAACGCAGAAGAAAAAGACGAGCGTATTAAGAAGGGAAGAGGATTGTGGGGCAATCGACCAACTCCTTTCCCAAGCTCGCATTAGGAAGACATGCCAGGCGTGAAGAGCAGCTTTGCAAGTTCGTTCAGGAGTTCCCTCTTTAATTCTTGGGATGTCAGGTGTGGGGTACCTAGGCAGGTTGTAGGTTGTGAATAACCTCCCAGTTGTATTGCGCTAAGACAAAAGTGCGATTGGGGAGGAGTAGAAGGGAGCATGGACATCCGGGCATTCTTCACCGTTTCAAGAGGAGAACATAAATTGAATTGAGATGATCAAGACGTGTAGTTATCTTGGACGTGTGCATTGTGTAGCTACTATTGGGTTTGTAGGTCGCAAGGATGGAGATGATAGGTGCTCATGAGGAGGTTCATAGGTCCTAGTGTATGTGTGAGAGAGTACGGGAAACTCATACACGAAGAGCCAAGAGAGGCAAGACACCATTGATGGGGTTTCGACCCTGCAACTCACAAAGTCTCAAGTAACATGGAACTAGGAGTCAGGCGACGGGAGTGAGGTGACAAGCAGGCAAGCGGCGAGCTCACGCTCCCTCGTCACCCATGCTATGCCTGGAACAGATTTTTGGTCCTGGTTGTTTTTTGATTAACCTACAAGTGAGCTGCCGAGTAACCCATCGGCAGCATACATTTTGGGTGGGGCAACCCAGCTACTACCCCCTTTACCTGGACCACTAGAGAGCCTCAAGTTCACAACTGGTTCACAAAACAATTGCATGCTCGTTGAAGTAGGACGAGTGCCACATGTTTCTGGGTGGACATGGATCTCATCCGCGTGCACACCCACACGCTTGTAGGTAGCTGCGGCTCTTAAGCAAGCATGCAAGCAAGCAAGCAAGCGAGCGAGCGGGTGACACCATGGATCGGGGGCAAGCTCACTTTGACACAATGGTGAATGAGAGAACGAGAGTTAGTGAGTAACAAGTGAGTGAGGTGGTTAGTGCCGGTTGACCGGGCCACCCACGCGAGTCATTCGACGTGGGGCCCAGACGCCACCCAGAGATCGAACCCGACCCTGGAGCGAGCGAGCTCCAGGCGATTTCTCACACGCCGGTACAGACTGGACGTGTGGTCCCTAAGGATCAGCAACCCGGTTCACCACTCTAAGGGCATGCAAGTGTGTGACAATTCAACCAAACCATAAGCATGTCATCCTACAAAAGTATCCCCCATTATGGCATGTAGAATCATCACTAAAATAAGGCTCATAACAAGGTTGGTGTTGTGACCACCACTTGGTAGCTTGATGAATGCACCATCACTGTGAGCTTCATGCTGCATCACGGTCTTGCACCAGAGAGTCTCAGTCCAGCTTAATCACCTGCAGTGATCACGTGGGTGTGTGAGGAGAGACAAGAGGGCACTTGTGTGTGTCACGACCATAACCAACACTCCCCCATGATCCACAAACGAACAGCCCACACACGCACAGAGAGGGAGCACGTAACAAGACAGCGAGACGTACAGAGCTAATTGGAAATAATTTTAGGGCATGCAGGCCCATGCAATAACGAACATGAGCTCTGTGTGTGAGTGCGATGCGAGACGGCAAGAATTTGGCTAAGTCTGGAACGCTGAATATAAAGAACAAGGAGAGTTTACAAATGAGCCCCTAGCGGGCTTATATAGGGGCGCCGGCAGCTAACCGCACCGGGCCCCGTCACCCCTGTTGAACCCAAATGAGTCAACAGGGAGAACACACTGCATACGCCACGAGAGCAACAAAGGTGGTCTCCTCGAGGCACCGGAACAGCTCTCCGAGTGCCCGGGTCTCGACCACCGAGAAAATATGAGCAGTGCCAAAAAATCTCGGAATCAACGTCCAGACATCACAGACGGCTTTCCGAACATCGGAAGCCCCACAACATCCATCAGGTCTCCTCGTCGCACCGGTACAGTCAACCGGGTGCGCGGGTCTCAACCCACCGAGAAAACTCTCCTACCTCCTGACAAGCCCACATGGCTGCCGGAACGCATCGACCGAGTCTCGCCGGCGCTGTCGTAGGTGCTGGAGAAGTCTCGGTGCAGTCCGGAGGCCCGTCCTGTCGTCACGCCCTCCTCTGCCATATACCCCGAATGTGGGTATATCGGTAAACCAGCAGTGTCGGTCGTGACGGGTGGAAGCAACACAAACCAACACTCCCCCTGGCTGACATAGCCGTGCACGGCAGAACGAAGGAACGAAGGCATGGAACAACAATGTATGGCAAGCCATAACATGCATGTGTCAACTCACACAAACACACACACACACACTCATCTGCTATCCATCTAGGGTCTCCCTGGACACTGGCACAGCCCACCAAGTGTCTGGGTCTCGACCATGAGAGGAGTGATGCACACGCTCACAGACCAGTGTAATGCACATACACATGTCATGCACATGTCAGAGGACAAGATGGTCTCCTCGTGACACTGGCGGTACCAGGGCCCGGGTCTCGACCGCTACGAGCAATCCAACACAATAGTATCATCGTCCAAACACAGGATCAAGGGAGGATCTCCTAGTAACACGGGTGCAACGCACCACGTGTCCGGGTCTCGACCAACAGCTCGCATGCACATGCCACACAGAGTATAGCCACGCACTAAGACACACGATCACATGGTCTCCTCGTGACACTGGTACAATGCACCGAGTGTCCGGGTCTCGACCAACAGTGTGCTACCATCTATATGCAGCTGTGTAGGTACGTAGCATGAGCCACATGCGGGATGCTGTAGATGCTCACAACAGAGCATAGACCTCGTCATGCATCTCCCATGGTGTCGCGTCAGGTCGAGGTCCACACAACACTCCCCCTGGGCAGAGGAACCTGGTAGCGATGTCCTCGATGGAGATGCTGATGTCGTAGCTGAACAGGTCCTCGGCGATGAGTCATGTGGTGTATCCATCATGTAGAGATAGCTCACCCTGTCACCTGCGAGTCGACTCCCTCCCTCAAAGACGAAGTGGTGTCTCCGGCTACAACTCCTCACGTGAATCTGCATCACCTGGGGTATACCAGTCCTCGCATGACTGCCAAGGGTCCCAACTCACAGTCTCTCCTGCCTCCGCACTGCTGCGATGCATCTGTGTACGACAGAGGAACGGGAATGGGCGAGCAGCACGCGTGCGTGGATGAAGTGGCGGAGCTGGCCTCCGATACGGAATAGCACACCCTGAGACACAAGGGTGTACTGCTAGAAGAGGAGAGCTGGAGCGACGAACCGGATCACCACTCGTGGATGAAGATGACGATGGGGCAGGTGAGTCGGGTGGATGAAGGTGCGTGACGGCAGCAGAAGAAGAAGGAGGAGCGATGATGGGGTCGACAGGAGCAAGGATGGTAGAAGCCGAAAGCACGCTCACCTCTCCTATAATAGTGTCCCCAATGGACGTCATACTCGGAGCTCGTATAAGATCCTCCCCGGGTATAGGTGTGCCAGATGCTGCTGGCGGAAGGCTCCTGCAGGTAGCAGTGATGCTTTCCTCCTCTGAGAATCGCTCACGCGCTGCCATCATCTCCCGCTGTAGCATGACTACACGCTCTTGCAGGTCAGCATAATCTGCCTCGGACATGTCGAGGTGGCCTATGTCGACCTGGTGTAGAATAAACTCTGCCTCACTGGATGCTGCACAGGCAGACTGCACAACTCGTGAGTACAGCGCCATCTGCATCTCTGCTGCTGAAGACGATGGAACTGGTGCTGCTGCATCCTCCTGGGGGTCAACCAAGGTCGCAACGTGCTGAGACGCTGGAACATCGGATGCAGCTCCAGGAGTCGCATCCACATCACAGCTCGTGCCTGTCATGTGAGGAGTGAGTGGTCGCATGCCGAGAGAGAAGGAGAAGGAGGAGTCGTGAGAGTCCGTAGAGAATGTGGAAGCGTCGTCCGTGCAGGTACTGCCACTCTCGGCGTCGATGTGATCGGTAGCGTCACCAAGAGGTGAAATCGAGGGGGCAGAACTCAGCTCCTGCTGACGAGGTGACTCCATCTGCATGTGTGGATCTGGTCCGGTGTCCTCGACTGCCGCCATAATGGACACAGGTGTACGGGGCTCCGGCTCAGGAATGTCCGTCAAGGCGACCAACAAGCGCAGCTGGCGCTCACGCACTGTCTCGTCGGGAACGCTGGTCACTAGCACCTGCTCGATGATAGAGTAAGGACCATCATCTGACTCCGTCATGTATGTCGCTGCTCCGTCGTGGGTACGGGAGCCCGAAGACTGTGGGAACATGGACGACTCCTCACGCTGAAGCTGGTCCTCAGGTAGTGCAGATGAGGCGGTGGAGCATGCTGTGTCTGCTGCAGCATATTTCCCGGCGACATCTCTGAGAACTGCTGCTCTCAAGAACGCCTCAACCTCCAAAAGACCAACCGGCCGACTCTGCTCATGCACTGCGCCTGCTGTCATACTGGTGTGAATCTCGTGCGCCAACGCCCCCGGAGATCCGTGTGGGGTATCCCGATCCGCGCGGGACTCATGTGCCACCGCCAGGCCGCTACTGATCGGAGTCGCAAGTGGCACCGCCAAAGCACATGAGACCTGCACTCCTCGTGATGCAACCTGCTGCTGCAGAATGTCCGGCTGCTGCCCCAGCGTAGATGTCGACATAGATGACATGCAAGTCCCAAGTACTCCAACATCCGCCGGAGTCGTGTGAGTCGTCTGCACACTCTCCCCCGAAAGTCCTGGGCCTCCACCGGACGGAGCCAGGAGTGGCACAGTCCAGGGACGCCGTGCCTGCACTCCTCCTGAGGTAACCTACTGCTGCAGAACGTTCGGCTCCTGTCCCAGCGTGGATGTCGACCTCGATGAAACGCATATCTCCTGCACTGGAACCTCCGCCGGGCTCGTGTGAGCCTGCTGCACAAACTCCGCCAAAACTCCGCAAGAGGCATCCCGATCCGTACGGGACCCCTGTGCAACCGCCGGGCCGCCACCGGTAGGAGCCGCGTGTGGCACTTCCCACGGACGCCGGGCCTGCACTCCTCCTGACGCAAGCTGCTGCTGTATAAGATCTGGATCCAGCGCGGACGTGGAAGTCGAGCTCGATGACACGCAAGTCTGCACCATGACCTCCATGTCGGGATCAGACTCCACGCGATGTGCTGTCACCGTATCATCCAAGTCTACCTGTACTGACGCTCGGGCAGCACGGCCCGACGTGACTGCGGATACTGTCGGTACTGTCACATCACGCGATGCGCGGTGACCACACTCCCCCTCGACAGGTACAGCAACGGAGGCCGAGGAGGTGGAGGATGTATCAACACCGGCGCGAGCACGCCGTGCGGAGCGCTGACAACGACGTCGCAGAGTCACTCGACTGAAACGACTGCTGGAAGACAAGTCATCGCGGGGTGGCGGCGTGGTCACAACAGAGTGGAGGGGCGAAAGGATGGTGGCAGCCTGGGACTGGCCGGCAGGTGAAGCAGAAGGGACACCATCGGATGAAGAAGGAGGAGATGTGGTCGAAGAGGCCGTCGACAAACGAGTAGCAGAAGCACGCTCAGTGACAACGAGGTCACAAAGTCGCTGCACCGTGTGCCGCATGCCGTGGATCTCGGCGAATATGCTCGCCAGAGGTCCTGCTAGGGGATCTACCAACGCCGGCAGATCCGTATGCTGTGGAGGACGCAGGCTCGAACGAGGCTGTAGCCAAGGTGGATGCCAGCCGGGAGGGCGCGTCCAACAGCGACGCCAACCATGACGTCCATCACCATAGTAGTAGCAGGCTAACGCGCGAAGCGCCTGCTTAGATGTCCGCGCACTCATCTCGTGCGCTGGACGATGGATAGGCACCGAGGGCACCTACTCCCGGTGGTAAACACCAAGCAACGGGAGAGAATGAGGCCAATAGGTACTGTCACTCCTGGAGGTCACGGCGTCCGGGTCAGCAAACGTGACCAGACGGGAAGAGCTGCACTACCACAGCCCGCCCGGAGACTACAGTCCGACTAACTGCGGCCACTAATGCTGCTGCCACTAATGGAGCGAAGACTGCTCCAAGACGAGAAGGGGTGGCGGCTGCAGGTGTGGCTGCTGCTCCAAGCGGTAGACGACCCAGCCCTCGGAGCTGGTAAGACTCGAATCCGCCGTCGATCCTTCGGGGTGAAGTGCGCGCACCAATCCACGGGCCCCAGGAAGACGCCGGTCCACGACGCGTCTCGAAGCAGAGAACGCTGCCGACGACAGTCCGCTGTTGGCTCTGAAGGCGAAAGTGCAAGCTCTCGCGCAGCCGCCGCACTAAGTAGTTGTCGACACTCCACCGCCTGATGCTGCTACTGAAGCTATGAAGTCGCGGCTGTTGCGGCGGTGGTAGTTGAAAGATGACCCCCTTTTTTGTTGTTATTCTTTAGTCCGCAGGCCCCCTTTTTTGTTTTTTCTTTTCTTTGCCCTCACCCTCCACCCCCCTTTTTTTTGTTTTGGTTCTCCCCTCTGCTCGCCTGAAGCCCTTGCCTTTCTCTTTTTTTTTATTCCTTCTTTTTTTCTTTTTTCTCTTTTTGGCGTACCCCTTTTTGAACCTTTTGTTACTCGCCCCCCCCCCCTTTTCTCAATTGCCCGGAAGGTGGGCGAACGGAGAAAATGAGGAGGGGGGGGGAGGGGGGGGGTGTCCGGCCTGTCCGGCTCTCCCTCCCGTGCACGCTCGCTCGCTCGCTCGCTGAGCGAGCGAGTGAGCGAGTGGGTGTGGGGGGGGAGGAGGGAGCGAGGGGGGGGGGTCCTGTCCGCCCCNTCCTCGCAGCGGCAGCAGCAGCTGCAGCGGCAGGTGCAGCTGCTGCGGTTGCTGCTGCTGCTGCTTCTTCTGCTGCTGCTGCTGCTTCTGCTGCTGCTGCTGCTCTGCACAGCAGCTGGTGCTGCTGCTTGCTGCTGCCGCCGCGGCTGCTGCTGCTACACGCTGCTTCTGCTGCCGCCGCTGCTACAGTAGCTGCTGCTGCTGTTGCTCTGCGCAGCAGCTGCTACTGCTGCTTGATGCTGCCGCCGCTACTGCTTCTGTTTTTTTTTCTTTCGCTCTGCACGCTGCTGCTGCTGCTGCTGCTGCGGCTGCTGCTGCTGCTGCTACTGCTGCTGCTGCTGCTAAAGCTGCTGCTGCCGCTGCTGCTGCTTCTGCTACTGGTGTGTCGCTGCTTGCTGCTGCACGCTGCTGCTTCTGCTCGCTGCTTCTTCTCGCTGCTGCCACGGCTGCAAGCTGCTGCTGCGTCGCTGCTGCTCGTGCACGCTGCTGCTGCCAACGCGTGCTGCTGCTGCTGCTGCTGCTGTTGCTTCTCACCGCCCCTGTGAGCGTTCACGTGCAGTCGCTTCATGCTCCCTCACGCTGCTGCCGACGTGGCGCCACGTGGTGCGTTCTCTTAGCGTTCCACCCACTGCTGCTGCTTCTGCTGCTCACACGCCCCCCTGCGCTCTGATACCAAATTGGAAATAATTTTAGGGCATGCAGGCCCATGCAATAACGAACATGAGCTCTGTGTGTGAGTGCGATGCAAGACGGCAAGAATTTGGCTAAGTCTGGAACGCTGAATATAAAGAACAAGGAGAGTTTACAAATGAGCCCCTAGCGGGCTTATATAGGGGCACCGGCAGCTAACCGCACCGGGCCCCGTCACCCTTGTTGAACCCAAATGAGTCAACAGGGAGAACACACTGCATACGCCACGAGAGCAACAAAGGTGGTCTCCTCGAGGCACCGGAACAGCTCTCCGAGTGCCCGGGTCTCGACCACCGAGAAAATATGAGCAGTGCCAAAAAATCTTGGAATCAACGTCCAGACATCACAGACGGCTTTCCGAACATCGGAAGCCCCACAACAGCCATCGGGTCTCCTCGTCACACCGGTACAGTCAACCGGGTGCGCGGGTCTCAACCCACCGAGAAAACTCTCCTACCTCCTGACAAGCCCACATGGCTGCCGGAACGCATCGACCACGTCTCGCCGGCGCTGTCGTAGGTACTGGAGAAGTCTCGGTGCAGTCCGGAGGCCCGTCGTGTCGTCACGCCCTCCTCTGCCATATACCCCGAATGTGGGTATATCGGTAAACCAGCAGTGTCGGTCGTGACGGGTGGAAGCCACACAAACCAACAGAGCTCACGTCAACCAGGGGCATTCCGTGAGTGCAGCAGACCAACAGCATGCACAGCTGCTTTGAACATGCCACTGCTGAGAGCTTTGGTAAGGAAGTCTGCACGCTGCTGACGAGTGTCGACCTGGACTACCTAAACTTCTCCAACAGCAATGCGTTCACGTACAAAATGATGCGCAATGTTGATGTGCTTTGTGCGAGAATGATGCATGCCATCGTGCTCAGCGATTGCCTTTGCACTCTGGTTGTCACAGCGGAGAGTGATGCAGCGAATGGGAACACGCAGTTGTTGCAACAGACGGGACAGCCATACACTCTCACACGTACCTGCGCCGAGTGCCACGTACTCAGCCTCCCTGGAGCTTCAAGCAACACAGCCCTATTTACCACTTTTCCAAGAAACAACAGTCCCACCGACGAGGAAAGCGTAGCCAGTGCGACTGCGTGCATCCGTGTGATATGCCCAGTCACTATCTGTGTATCTGTCGACCACCACAGAGGGTTGTGCGTGATAACACAATCCCAACCGTGCGGTGCACAGTGCGTAGCGGACTACACGCAGTGCTTCCTCAAGATGTTTCTGGCGAGGCTGTTTGGAGAACTGGGCAAGAAAGTTGACCGAGAAGGCCACGTCAGCCCGAGTGGTGGTAGGGAGGTACATGAGGGAGCCGACCACACGGAGATAGTCGGTGACATAAAAAATCTCCCCCAACTGTGTGGAATCGAGTGACTTCAGCAGATGCTGACCTGTTGGAGTCATCGGTGTGGATGCAGTGGGGACGTCAGCAAGTAGGGGTGCAAAGCGCTCCCCCAATGTGCGGATGTACGCTGCCTGGTGCACGTGCAGGGTGCGACGTTGGCGATCGCGCTCAAGCTCCATACCCAGGAACACCCGCGCAGGACCCAGGTCCTTCATTTTGTACGCAGACTGCAGTAAGTTCTTCACTGACTGGACAGCTGCGGGACTGGGCGAGGCAATGAATAGATCATCGACGTAGACAAGTACGGCCACAAATGGCTCTGAGGGGGCACTCAAGAAGAGTGCGGGAGCGACCGTGCTGCGATGGTAACCTCCACGCTCAAGGGTGGAGGAGATCTCCATGTTCCAACAACGCGGTGACTGCTTGAGCCCGTAGAGGGCCTTGTGCAGTCGCCAGATCTTGTTTGTGCCATCGGTGAACCCCGGTGGCTGAACCATGTAGATTTCCTCGTCAAGCTTCCCATGTAAGAAAGCATTGTTGACATCAATCTGCTCCAGTTCCCAGTCATGCTGGGCGACGAGACTCAGCAGTGCACGAGCAGTGGTGTACCTCCCGACTGGTGCAAAGGTCTCGTCAAAGTCAATCCCAGGGATCTGGGAGAAACCCTTAGCAGTGAGACGAGCTTTGTACCGGTCGACACTCCCATCAGACTTCAGCTTGCGCCGAAGTACCCACCGGGCAGAGACTACCTTGCGGTCTGCAGGGAGGTCCACGAGCTCAAAGACCCCATGCTCCTTGAGGGCTGTGAGCTCCTCCTGCATGGCCTTCTCCCAGAGGTCAGTTTCAGCTGCCTCGCGAGCGTGGCGGACAGTGGTCGGCTCAGGAGGGAGAGTGGGGAGGCCCGAGGCCACGAAGCATGCGGCAACGTACCCGGCGACGGAGGACTCAAGAGCACTATGGAACTCATGGGCGACGAGAGCATAGCCGACTATTGAGTTGGGATGCACGACGCTCAGAGATAGACCAAGAACATCAAGACCGGTGGGTCGCTGCGAGGGGTCAGCTGCGGAGGACGAGGCGCTTGAGCGCTTGACCCGCTGAGTGAACTGAGAGACAGGCTCAGCAGGCGTCGTAGAGGAGCGTGAGCGCCCACGGGAGGACTATGAGGGCTGAGCTGAGTGTGAAGAGGGGAGAGCACGCAGTCTCTCCCCACGAGTGTAGGGCTCAGGCCCAGGAATCGCAGTCTGGGGTGCTTCACCGTCAATGGCGTCAACCACTAGCGAAGACTCTGACTCAGGAGTCAAGGCGGGAGTGGGATGGACAGGGGACTGCGAGTGAGGGGGTGCCGAGTGAGAGGACTCAGGACCGCCGGCGGGCAGCTGGGATGACACAGAATCAGCAGACTCAGAGGGAGAGGACGGGTACTCCTCCGAGGAGGAGTCCTCATTCTCACTTTCCGCGGTGGGAACAACAGGGACTGCCGTGTGAGAGGGAGAGGAGGATGCTCTGAGATTGGAGGCTGGAAGAGACACACCCAATCCCAAGCCGACGTAGCAAGGAGAGGGAGGAAGGAGGAGGGACATGGGACCGGTCACGAGAAAAGACATCCTCGAAGAACAGGGCATCACGGGATTCAACAATGCGAGAGAGATCAGAGTCCCAGAAGCGCCATGCTTTCGACATGGCCGAGATACCAAGGAAAGTGCAAAGATGAGCGCGAGGGCTTAGTTTGCCGTCGCGGACATCTTCGGGCAGCTAGACGGCAGCGACACAACCCCAAACACGAGCGAGGCGGATGTCAGCCCGGCAGCCGTACCAATGCTCAAAGGGGGTGACGTGACGAGGGAGTGGACCGTGAGGAACCCGGTTCCACATCCAGGTCATGTAGGACATGGCCTTGAAAGAAAAGACGTAAGAGAGAGAGGACTCACTGAGGAGCGTGTGTACACCGTCAGCAAGGGTGCGGTTCCAGCGTTCAGATACGCCGTTTTGTTGGGGCGTGTATGGAGCCGAGGGTTCCATACACGCCCCACGAGACGTCAAGTAGCGGGCAGTAGGACCCATGAATTCCCCACCACGGTCGCAACGAAAAACTTTCAGACGACGACCACAGGCCAGTTCGGCCTGAGGCAACCAGGACTCGAGCGTGGGGCAGTCATCACTTTTTTGCCGAAGGGCAAAGACCCACCGCATGCGAGAGAAGTCATCGGTGAGACATAACACATAGCGTCCAACCCCCCCAAGGGTGTCATGGACGAGGGGTCCCATGACGTCCGCATGCAGGAGGTCAAGAGGGTGAGACGTGCGATACTCAGAGGTGGAAAAAGGGGAACGGTGCATTTTGCCCTGAGCACAGTCAAGACAGTCAGTGGAGCAAGGAGCAGAAAATGTGTCGGCGTCAAGACCATGAGCAGGCTTGTCCCGCAGCAGGTTGTCAACTGCAGCAGTGTGAATGTGATAGAGACGTCGATGAAGCAACTGTGCATGTGCTGGAGTGAGAGAGCGTGCCTCGTGAACAAGTGCAGTTGTGTCTGGGTGGGGTGCAAACGATGGCACACGATAAAAGCGATCACAGCGAGTGCCACGCAGGAGGACGTGGCAGGTGGTTTGATGCAACACAGATGCAATGCCGCGACTGGAGGAGAAATCTATGCCTTGATCGTCGAGAGTCGTAACAGATAGCAGACTGAGCTCTAGAGTGGGCACGTACAAAACATCGGGCAGGAAGAGCTCCCCCCCAGGACCAACAAAGCGGACAACACCAATGCCCTGGACAGGTAAGAGCTGACCACTGCCAGTGCGGACAAAGCGGACAGAGACAATGAGACCCAGAGAAACGAAAGAGGAACGACAGGAGGTCATGTGGTGGGTGGCCCCTGAATCAAGGATCCAGAAGCCTTCCATCACGCAGACAGACGCAGGGTCACGACTCATAGCGGCGATGGCAGAGCAAGGAAGAAGGCGCTGACCACATGCAGCAAGACAACGAGGTAGACTGTGAGACTGCCACTGCTCAATCCACGGGACATCGACTGGGTAACAACCCTGAACATGACCAGGTGACGGACCACGGAGAGAGAAATCACCATCACACGCAAGCGCCCCCACAGATGAACGCACACTCTCACCTCCCTGATCACGGAGGTGTCGCTGGTGGACGGCATGAGAGAGGGCGATGTCCAGCTGGCAGGCGTCATCTGACGGGCCAGTGATGACAACGCCAAAGGAGGGGCGCTGAGAAGGGTAGGTGGACGACACCCACGATGGAGGAGAGTAGAACCCGGACGGGAGCCTGAAGTAGACTGGACCGCCAGGCCCAGGAGGCCACCACAAGGGAGTGGGTGGAGTCGGTGGAGTCAGGGCAGAACTGTAGGCAGCATCTGTCGAGGAGGAGAACGAAATGGGTCCGGTGGTCACCGTGGAGGTGGAGGAGCGAGCAGAACCTCCACCTGACCCTGTGGAGCGGGCCCAATGTGCTCGCATGGCTGAGGCAAGGCGGGTATCATCAGGAGGCGCGGGGCACTTGGGTGCAGCATGACCCACGACACCGCAGTTCCAGCATGTGACAGTGTTGGAGGAGGGAGATGAAGATGCAGTACCATCAGAGCCACGACACTTGCCACCCCTGCCGTGACCACCACTCCCTGAGGCACCCCCTCGGCCCTTGCCCTTGCCAGCTCCTCCACCCCGTCCACCCCCTTGTGAAGCAAGAGACGTGGCTGTCGTGGTGGAAGGGGCGGACGATGACGCAGAAGCAGAGGAGGAGGAAGAAGGGATGGCGGTGGTAGCAGTTGCAACGGCGGCGCGGTGAATGCGTTTGTCCTGCAACGAGTTCCACCAGTCCGTTAGACGCTGGGATGTGAACTCCCACAAGGCATCAATGCCGGGCGGTGCGTCTGTTGCGACGGGGATGGCAGCCAGACGCTCAAGCTCAGTTGACTTCACCTCCCTGAATATGTCACTAAGTTCAGGGATGAGGCTGTTGACGATAGAAAGAACAGCAGAGAGCTGTCCAGGGGCGGCCTTACCAAGGTCGCGCAGCAGTCGTAGACTGCGAGTCCATTATGCGTAAGCAGTCTCGTCAGCACGCATAGAGAGCGTGTTGAACTGGACAGTGAGTACGCTCTGAGCAGCATGGCCTGTCACTGTCGTGCGTCGCTTGATCAGTGCATAGGCACCAACGGGGTCAGCAGGGGTGCAACGCGAAGTGTCCGCGTTGTAGGACCCAATCTCGTCTGTGAGATCATCGGACCCGCCACGAATGAGGGCACGGACAGCGCGGGCAGAATCAGACTCAGTAGGCACGAAGGGCGGGTCGGCAGAGGGGTTGGGCTCATGGTAGCATTCCTAGAGCTGCTCCCCCTATGCCCAGGCACTTAACCGAACCTCCCAGGAATGGAAGGTAAGGTTAGAGGTGAAGTGAGGTGGGTTAGAGTCGAAGTCAGGCTTGTGCAACACTGATGGGACAAGTGCTTTAGCTACGGCTGCGCCGGCGGCAGCGGCGACTGCAAGAGGATCAGAAGAGGATGAGCTGGCGGGAATGGATGCGGAAGCGGGTGAAGTGGAGAATGCTGCAGCAATGCCAGCAGACGATGTGCCGCACAAGGTGGGTTGGAGGCGGCTAAGTACCAAGTCAGCAATATGATCCGCGAAGGTTTCTTGGTCAGCCTGCTCAGCATGCAGCTTTTCCTCGGCAGCGTGCTCAGCAGTGAGCGCAACCTGGAGGGCAGTACGCTCGCGCTGCAACTCAGCCTACAAGGCTGCGTATTGGTCGTCGTCAACTGGCATGTTGCCAGTGACGCGACTCTGCTGAAAGGAGAAAATTTCAGCAGAGTTTCCCCAGCCCTAGTGGGCATGGGAAATGTGCGATAGGTGTGTTGAGAGTCTGCTACAAGGAAACAACCTCGTCGCACAAACACATTAACGCAGAGAGTGCAGGAGGAGAGGGAGAGACCAAGCTCACCAAGCACGGTGGCGCAGTGAGAACAACGGTGGAAGAGCTGCTGCAACTGAGGAGGCAACAATTGCAGCAGTGGCTGAGGCGGAGACGATGAGACAGGCTACCCCTGTCAACGCTGCAGTTGACATGGTGGAGATAGCTGCAGTGGTCACGACCAGCAGCTGAATGTGACGAGTCACCAAAGATGAGGTGGAGGGCAAGAATGATGCCTGTGAGGTGGAGGTGTTGATGGAATCAATAGCGCTGGGGAGTGCTGTGGCAGCTGAAGCTGCTGCTGATGCAACGGCGTCTGCTGCGACGGCAATTTGGGTCACTACGTTGACATCAGCAGCTTCCAAGGGTCCCTGATCAACGGCAGCCAAGGTGTACGTCTCAATGGCCCTGCCAGCGGCAGTGCTAGCTAGTGCACGTGCGGCACGTGCAGTGGCTGCAAAAGTAGATGCAACAGCGGTACTGGACACAAGCGCAGCCTGCAGGGAAGTCAGAATATCAGGAGATGGAGAAGACGCTGACTTTGCAGCTGATGCAGCTGTTGATGCGGCACGGCGAGAAGGTGGCGCTCCTGATGCTGCTGCCGCGGAGGACAGCGTTGAGCCACGAGCAACAGCACGTCGACGTTGCTGGCGCGTCCTATGGGCTACGGGTGGGCTTACCGGTGAGTGAAGAGTTCTGTGGTCGCGCGACGGCGCCGTAGCTGGCTCGTTCTGCACCGTCGGGGAGTCGTCGGCGGCTGACTGACAGTGTACTGCGTAGTCCTGTGCGTCTGCCCACTCGTAGTAGTCGGTGGGATCGTAAATCTCGCCGGGGTGGAAGCCCGGGCTGCTGCGATGCACCCTCGACCACACCTCCCTCTCCGTCCACTCCTCGTAGTACGCTAGCTCTTCGTCGATGCATGCACGCTCACGTGCGGCCGTGGGAGACGTGGGGATTGGCTCGGTTTTGGGAGGAGACGCCAGTGCGATCAGCACTTGGCTGCCGGGAGGGCAGCCTGAGGTTATAAGGGGTGCACGTGGATGGGCTTCAGTTGCAGCAGATATGTCGGCAGTAGCACGGCTGATGACGTAGAAGGGGGTGCCGGTGAAGTGTGTTGGACGGCAGTGGTGATATGCCAGTCCTGTGCACAAGAGTAGTACTCCTTGTGAACCACGGGAGCGAGGTGTGCTTCTGTGAAGAATGTGCCTGTGCGGTTGCGGAGAGACAGGAGATGCAGTCGGTGCTACCACGTGGCAGCACCGTCGGACGTGCGGAGGCTAAAGCTCTGCAGAGGTGATGTGCCAGTCCTGTGCACGAGAGCAGCGCTCCTCGTGAACCACGGGAGCGAGGTGTGCTGCTGTGGAGAATGTGCCTGTGCGGCTGCGGAAAGACAACAGCTGTAGTCGGTGCTACCACATGGCAGCACCGTCGGACGTGCGGACGCTAAAGCTCGGTAGAGTGAGAGGAGTGCACGAACGGCAGGCGAGAGATGGGTGCGGCGGTCGGCGCTGCCACGTGCCGATGCTTGTGTGCGTGCAGAAGCCGAGAGTCAGCGGGGCTCATGAGGGGGGTAGTGAAGCTGCGTCGGTCCAGCGCATGAGAGCCGCACTCCTCGTGAACCACGGGAGCGAGGTGTGCTGCTGTGGAGGAAGTGCACGTGCGGCTGTTGAGAGACAGCAGCTGCAGTCGATGCCGCCACGTGGCAGCACCGTCGGGCGTGCGGGGACTGAAGCTCGGCGGAGTGCAGGGGGGGTGGCGACGAAGACGTGCCGGTCCCGTGTACGAGAGGAAGGCACCTCACACCATGTGGGCGCAATGTCTGCAGCTGCAGGGCGCAGTGGCCGAAGCTGTGGATTATACCCGTGACAGTTGCAAGTGGTTGCTTGCGCGGGATCACCCGCCACACGTAAGTGGCCCGACGAGGTCTCAGGACCGTCGCGAGGAGGAATGGGTCCTCCTGCTCTGATACCAGTACGTAGCTGCGGCTCTTAAGCAAGCATGCAAGCAAGCAAGCAAGCGAGCGAGCGGGTGACACCATGGATCGGGGGCAAGCTCACTTTGACACAATGGTGAATGAGAGAACAAGAGTTAGTGAGTAACAAGTGAGTGAGGTGGTTAGTGCCGGTTGACCGGGCCACCCACGCGAGTCACTCGACGTGGGGCCCGGATGCCACCCTTGGATCGAACCCGACCCTGGAGCAAGGGAGCTCCAGGCGATTTCTCACACGCCGGTGCAGACCGGACGTGTGGTCCCTAAGGATCAACAACCCGGTTCACCACTCTAAGGGCATGCAAGTGTGTGACAATTCAACCAAACCATAAGCATGTCATCCTACAAAAGTATCCCCCATTATGGCATGTAGAGTCATCACTAAAATAAGGCTCATAACAAGGTTGGTGTTGTGACCACCACTTGGTAGCTTGATGAATGCACCATCACTGTGAGCTTCATGCTGCATCACAGTCTTGCACCAGAGAGCCTCAGTCCAGCTTAATCACCTGCAGTGATGACGTGGGTGTGTGAGGAGAGACAAGAGGGCACTTGCGTGTGTCACGACCATAACCAACAACGCTGTCGTTCTGTAGACTGGGGAGGTAGCGGCAGCATACATCCAACTTCAATCACTTGCATTAGTGTGGTGTGTGTGCATCAAGGCTAGAGGTCACAAGCTGTGTGTAGCACATAAACCTGCATTCCCGCATGACCTGCAGCCGAAGCATGCACGCACACACTCAGAAGAACACACAAGCAGGAGTCACAAGAAGTGACACACAACTGTACACATACACATGAAGTGTTCAACCAGGAGCATCACGTGGACACAACAAACCAACAGCATGATCAGTTACCTTAAAAAAATGCTACTTAGTGCCTTTTTGACGAAGTCGGCTCTCTGCTGTCGCGTGTGGACCGAGACGATTTGAACGTCACCTACAGCCTCTCTCTCTCTCTCTCTCTCTCTCTCTCTCTCTTGCACAAAGTGATGCTCCAAATTGATATGCTTTATGTGCGTGTGTTGCATGCCATCATGCTCAACAATAGCCTTGGTGCTCTACTTGTCACAATGCAGCTTGATGTAGCAGATGGAGACGCGTANTCTGCTGTCGCGTGTGGACCGAGACGATTTGAACGTCACCTACAGCCTCTCTCTCTCTCTCTCTCTCTCTCTCTCTCTTGCACAAAGTGATGCTCCAAATTGATATGCTTTATGTGCGTGTGTTGCATGCCATCATGCTCAACAATAGCCTTGGTGCTCTACTTGTCACAATGCAGCTTGATGTAGCAGATGGAGACGCGTAGTTGCTCTAACAGGTGACACAACCAAACACTCTCACGGGTACCTGCGCCGAGGGCAACTTACTAGGCCTCGCTAGAACTGTGTGCTATACAATCCTGCTTACCACTCTTCCACGACACAATGGTCCATGTAGCATGTACGGATGCAAGCGTTGGTATCATGGATCCATTCGGTGTTATGGACTGCAAGAGCGTCTTCACCGGCTTCACAGCATCTTCACCGACTTCACAGCATCCTGACTGGGCAATGCGATCAACAAGTAATCCACATCAACCAGAACAGCCATGAACTGGACAGAAGGTGGAGGGACAAAGAGTGACGGATTGAAAGTATTGCGTCGGTAGGCTCCCTTCTTGAGAGTGGACGTGATCTCCTGGTTCCAGTACCGAGGCTATTGTTTCAAGCCATATAGGGTCTTTTGCAGTCGTTAGACACAGTCAATACCATCAGAGAATCCAGGGGGCTAAACCATGTAGATCTCCTCATTTAATTATCTGTGTAAGAATGCATTGTTCACCTCCATTTGCTCTAATTCCTAGTCATGGTGGGCTACGGGACTCGGTAATGCTCTGGTTGTCGTGTAGAGCCCAACGGGTGTAAACGTCTCATGAAAATTAATGTCTGGGACCTCGGAGAACCCGTTTACTATGGGTCTTTCTTTGTACTTGTCGAGTGTACCGTCGGGCTTGTAATTTCGACGAAAGACCCAGCGGGAGTCAATGGCCTTATGTCCTGGTGGAAGATTTCCCAAATCGTAAACAACATGGTCATCAAAGGCGTTCAGCTGAGCACGCATGGTAGCCTCCCACTGCTAAGCGTCGGAGGCTACGTGTGCTTGGCGCACACTGGCTGGTTCAGGCGACACGGACGTGGCATGATACTCAGCGCCGCTACTAGACTCTGCCACTTCCAAACCTCGTGCATGTTCCGATGCCAAAAGCGCGTAGGCTTGGGTGGACAACTCTAGTGGCCAATCCAAACACATCCATGCTCATAGAGATGACAGGAGACTCCTCAGTCTAAGGCTGAGGAGGACATGTGGAGGTAGTGAAGGCGTTGGAGCGCTGAGGGAGCGCACGAAGGCGTCAACCTTGGATGAAAGGAGAGACAGGAGTAGGCCCTGTAGTGGCTCTCTGGGATGGATCAACCACGTAAACAGGAGGAGACACAGTTGGGCTAGCCGTAGTGGGCGTGACCGGGCTGGAGGGAGCTCTGGAGGCAGAGACCGAGGCAGACGGGACAACGTCTGTGACAGGGGCAGATGGTAGGTCAAACGAGTTGGAGGACGCGGGAACACTAGACACAGGACGCGATGAAGACGAGTGCAACGAGGGTGAAAGCTGCAACGCAGGAGGAGCACGGATTGCCGGAGGGACAGGACCGACCCCTCCCCCCTTCAGCCGAGTGAGAGGCACAATGGAGGAGGCAGGTGGAAGACGACTCTGACCACGAAGGAACACCGACTAAAAAAAGAGCGCATCACGGGGCTCGATGACACGCTAACCTTAGAGTGTGCCAGGCCTTAGACTGTGCAGACACGCCGAGGAAGGACACAGGCGGCCATGAGGAGAGAGCTTGTTGTCATGCAAGTCTTCCGAGAGTCAGACAGAGGCAATACTATTCCAAACGTGAGTCAGACGCAGATCAGCGCGATGGCCATGCCAGCATTCAAAAGGCGTGATAGTGCGGGGAAGGGGGTCGTGTGGGACAGGATTCTAGACCCAATTCATGTAGCTCATGGCCTCGAAAGCAAATAGCTTCAACAGACCAGAGTCAGACAAGAGGGTGCGAACACCGTCTGCGAGCGTACGGATCCAACACTCGGAGACACCTTTCTGCTGGCGTATGTAGGAAGTGGAAGTCTCCAGGCACAACCTGCGGGACTCAAGAAGACGGGTGGTAGGTCCAAGGAACTCACCACCGTGTTCCTTGCAAAAGACACGCATGAACCGTTGACTGGTACGTTTGGCCTGAATGAGCCAGGAATTGATGGTCAATCAGACGTCGCTTTCCTGACGAAGAGCAAATACCCAATGAAAGTGGGAGAAGTCATCAGTGAGACACGAGACATAGCGACCAACGTCGCCAAGGAGATCATGGGACAAGGGGTCCATGGCGTCTGCATGGACACGATCAAGCGGGTACACTGACTGAGACTCAGAGGGAAAGAAAGGAGGGCGATACATTTTCCCTTGCGCACAATCCAAACAGTCAGCAGTGCAAGGTGAAGGAAAGGTGGAGGGTGAGAAACCAACAGTAGGCTGAAACAAAGTATGCTGTTACTAGCATCAGTGTGGACATATCCAAGGCAGTGATGCAAGAGATAAGCAAGATCAGGTGAGAGAGTGAGGGAAACATGTGCAAGAGTAGTGCCAGAGTCTGCAGCAGAGGGGGCATGCAAGGGCACACGATGGAGTTTATCACACTTCACGCCATGCAAGACAGAACAAATAGAGGGACAGAGACACACAGTGCCACCATCGCAACTAGTAATGAACTCCATACCTTGATCATCCAGAGATGGCACCGACAGCATGCTGAGCTCTAAAGAAGGCACGTACAGAAAGTCAGGCAAGTACAGGGCACCATTTGGACCCACGAAACTCACAACACCAACACCCTGGACAGGAAGGAAATAATCAGGCCTAGTACCGACAAAGCAGACAAGCCCAACAGGGCTGAGGGACACAAACAAGGAACACACGGACATCATATGATGAGTGGCTCTGGAGTCAAGTATCAAGAAGTTATTGGAGACGTGGATAGTAGGGAGAACGCCAGATGTCGCGACAGTCCCGATGGAGGCCACAGACGAGGCAGGTAGGGCACAGGCAGAGAGATTGCGTGAAAGACTACACAAACTGCCACTGCCTAATCCATTGGACAACGCCACACGATGAGCCCATCACATGACCAGAAGGATCCCCACAAAGAACACAGTCAGCCTGACAAACAATACCTCTAGCCTGCGATGCATTACTCTCACCTCCTTGATTGCAAAGACAAAGAAGCTGTAGGAGGGATTGCTCCAGCTAGCGCTCCCGGTCACCATCAACTGACACCGGCAGGGTTGGTGTGGAAGCACCAGAGGAAGGAGGAAACCATAGCGGTGTCGTGTAGGCAGAGGAAGTGGGTCCAACATACGTGGGTGCACCATATAGGGGGGGCTAACAATAGGGGTAAGGGAGAGAGGGTGGAGGAGAAGGCAACCCCGTAGTGGAAAGACAGGTGTAGAGGAGCGGGAGGAGCCACTAGAGCTGGAGACCGAGGACGCCGAGGAGGACCCGGAGGTACGAGCCTAGTGAGCACGCATTGCCCAGACGAGGCGAAGGTCTTCCGGGGGGCAGGAAAGACACGAGCAGAGTGCTTGGTGGAGCCACAGTTCCGACACACAACTCCGTCAAGAAAATACAAGGAAGAAGCGGAGCCCTTGTCTTTGCCCTTGTCCTTCTCCTTATCCTTTCTCGCAACCCTGGGCGGCAAGGGCGGAGGTAGTGGAGAGAGAAGGAGCAAATGATGAGGAGGAGGAAGTAGCTGATGAAGAGGCGGACGGGCCAGTAGTGGTGACTGTACTAACTCTTGTGAGGAAGTAGCAGATGAAGAGGCGGAGCGGTGAAGACGCTTGCTCTTGAGGCTGGTCCACAAGGCAGCAAGGCACTCGGAGGTAAAGTCCCAGAGTGCTCTAAGGGCGGGTGGAGACTTTGGTAGAACAGGCTGCGAGGCAGGGCATAGTAGCTAATCTGCTTTGATGTCGTAAAGCAAGTATGATAGATCTGAAATGAGGCCGTTGACCATAGAAAGGACAGCAGAGAGTTGTCCAGGCGCTACATCACCAAGCTCACGAAGGAGCTTGAGACCATGGGCCCAGTAAGAATCGGCGCTCTCACTAGCACGCATGAGAAGCATGTTGAACTGGACGGTGAGCGCACTTTGAGCGGCTTGCCAGTGGTGTGACGACTTAGCATGGCATATGCGCCTACAGGGTCGGCCAGAAGCTGGAAAGGGGGGTCGGCATTGAAGGTGCCGACATCATCCATCAGCGACTCAGGTGGATCAGCGATAAGGGCACAGACAGCATGCGCAGACTTAAAGACAACAGGTGCAAAGGGAAGAACAGCCGGGGAATAGTACTCTCACAAATAATCCCTCTGAGCCTAGGCGCTGAAGCGCACCTCTTAAGAAGAGAAGGCAATGCTAGAAGTGAGCACGGGTAGCTGGGAGAAGAAATCATGCTGGCGCGGCACAGGAGAAGAGGTAGCTGCAGCGGGGTGCCCAAGTGTGCAGGTTCAGAAGCACTGGAGGGCGGCCAGCATTGGGATTCACATTAGCACCAACAGATGGGGCAGGAGATGCTATGGATAGGCGACCGCACCATGAAAGCAGAAACCTCATTAGCAAATGCAGGACGGTTTTCCCCTAGTAGCTTAAGGCAATCTTCAGCCTCCTGTTGAGCTTTGCAAGCGAAAGCTAGTTGGCGCTGAAGAGACGCAATGATTGACTCGTCGTCACCAGGCATGGTGATGATGGTGTGGCTATGTCGGAAAGATTTGCGTAGACTTTTCCCAGCCCAGTGGGGTGGGGAAAATGGGGTGTCTTGGACAAGTGGTGAGAGAGCTGCAAGACAGCCCATCCCAAGTCAGACAGAACAAGCCACATAAGAAAAGCAGGCACAGAGGAAAAACACAAACTACAGGCAAGGGAGTGGATCAAGAGGTGCTAGAGGGAGATTAATTGCACAAGAACGCATGGAGAAGAGGAACTGTAGCCTCTGAGGGAGCAGAGAGAATGGAGATGGTAGAAGCAGCATGGACCACCAGGACAAGGTTCTTGGTAATAAAGGCTGCACCTAGGATGGTGAAGACGACGACGACGGAGACGGCCGCTGTGACACGACTGGATGTCGCAAATGGAGTTGATACTCAGATAGTGAGAATTGCTGTTGTAGAGGTGTGGATGGAGGATGCAGCTGTTGTCGTAGCAGATGTAGCTGACGCTTTTGTGGACGCGATAGCGGACGCTACTACAGAGATCTGCATGCCTATGTCCGCAGCTGCTGTAGCAATGGGACCAATAACAACGGCTACCTCTGTGTAGGCCTCAATTGTGCACCCGACACAGGTAGCAGCGAGCGTGCATGAGACCCTAGCGGCTGCTGTAATGTGGCTACCGCAGCTGGAGTAGCGTCTATGATAGAGAAAGTTGTGCGCATCAGCACACTTAGAAGACTAATAACATCCTGTGTGATCGCTATGCAGAGCTGAGCAGCAGTGATGTCAATACATGGAGATGCATGTGGCAGTGCCCCCCCCCCCCCCTCCCGGAGGAAAAGGGAGAGAGATGCCTATTAGACGTTGATAAGTTGCCCACGCTGATTGTACTGAGGCTGATTCAGACGCCCGGTCGCTGCTCATACCTTTGTGACGACGCGAGTGGCAGTGTTCCGTCCTCCCCTCATAGTACGCGCCAAGGGACAACAAGGCAGGGACTTCATGCTACACAAGTGTGGCGGCTGGGTTGCCTCCAGAGCGAGTGCTAACCACCCCTCAATAGAAGCTGCTGATGCAGTTACCTCTGCTACAACAACAGGTGTTGTTGCGGGCAAAGCCGCAACCCGTCGGTCATTGTTGTCACAGTTACTACGGCTGCTGTTCCCAGGGCTGCAGGTGCTACAGTTGTTGTCGCTGCAGCTGTCTCTGCTGCGATAGCTACGGGTGTGATTGCAGTCAGAGCCGCAACCGGAAAGTCTCCGTTAGTGTGGTTGATGTGGCTACTTATGCCGGCACTACTGATTTTACTAGAGCTGTAGTTGTCGTAGTTACTGATGCCGTACCTATCTCCGCAGCGACAGCTGCGAGTACGGCTACAGTCTCTGTTGTGGTTTCTATGGCTGCTGCTGCCAGCACTGTTGCATCCGCTAGCATCGTAATTTTTGTAGTTGTTGTTGGCATAACTGTCTCTGCTGGGGTGACTACAGGTGCGGTTGATGCCAATGCAGCAAACCAGTAGTCCCTGGCACCTGTTGTCGTTGCTACAGGTGCTGCTGCCGAAACTGCCACTTATGCTAGAGTGGTTGCTCCCGTTGCGATTGCTACTGCTGGGACTACACGACAGCTAAGCCTCTGTTTGACGTTGATGCCATTTCTGTTGTTGCAGCTGATGTAGAAGTTGCGACTGCAAACAATGTAGGAGTGCCTGAAGCAGCAACAACACGATTGAAATCACTGCTGCGGCTGCTGCAGTGATGTGTGGCAGCAGAATGATACTGATGACTGGCGCCGAATACGCCAAGTCGCAGCTGCTGTCAGTATGAGGTGGTAATGACACTGTGATGCTTGTATCCTGCAGGAAAACCCGCACTACAGAGATGAGCCTCCCGCCACTCTCAACCCCTTTGAGACAAGGAGAGGATGAGCGCTGGCTGCTAGATCGCATCAGGTGCCAAAGGAGGGTGGTGGAAGCGACAGGATGGTGGCAAACTGTTGCCCCGTGTCCAGATTCGTGCGCTCACTTGTGAGCACAACTCCCTCTCTCACACTCGCTCTAACACCAGTAGGCAGTAGGCCCTAGTGTGTTTGTGTGTGTGTGTGTGTGTGTGTGTGTGTGTGTGTGTGTGTGAGA